>JAVTVY010021965.1:0-95243 GCA_036873755.1 Hanleya hanleyi
CTACCCCGTCTTTGATATTCCATATGATACCCAATGTATTCGTACCACAAAGCAGTGTTCGGAGGTGAATCACTGTTATTCACAGATCATGAAAATATAATCATTAATTATGGCAGAACTAATCAAATAACATAGTATTGTGAAATCTGACCGGAGCCTTTGCTAACTTTATTAAGTCTTATAATTATTATTCACTTCTGGTTTTGTCGCTACACTGAATATGTGGATACATGTATATTTGACTTACCCTGTTTCTATGCAGACTACGCAGGATATAGCCAGTTACTTATGTGCGTTCTTAAACCGCAGTTGAAAAATTAATATCTTTTCTCATTTCAGGAAAGCACAGACACTGGTCCAAGTGACACCGTGGAAATGCATTCTCAACCTGAACGATCAACTGTGTAAGTCAACTTTCATACAGTCTGATTACCGTAGTTTTGTTTCTTTTCCAAAGAATGTAAACTTTGATTCAGTTACATGGGCTGGTTCGACGGGTCGCACTGAATACAGACCAATACAGACCGATAATTATAAAGGGCAGGCCTCTAGAAGACATAATTGGTAATTTGTGGTAGTTTCTTGTGAAAACAGCTGTTGAAAGCGTAAAACGGCGTGGCAATCAGCTTCCCGCTAGGCCCTACGGGGAGCGGCACACGGCCGATTCGCCCATCTGGGTCGCCCAGCACCTTCCATGCACCGACTCTCCCAGCGGACCGGTTCGGCTGGTGTGTTTATGCAAGAGCAGCAGATACTGCGATAGATTCCACAAATTAGAACAAAGAGCTCGCTTTTCATGAGCAGCAGTGATACCATTATTAATATAAGGTACATTACGGTACATGAAGTGACAGAAGGCAATACAAATCTATATTTAGAATTGACCGTGCGATTCGGCCGTGCGACGCGCTTCCTAACGTAACGTAACTAAATGCGATACCGTTTTTGCGCTATAAACAATCGTTTTTTTATGAGAAAATCCCACAAAGTACCAATTATGTATTCTAAAAGTCGTAATCAATGGTACTTAGATATCGGTCTGTATGTTTTTAGTATCGGTCTCTCCTTTATAAGTATCTCTCTGTATTGGTCTGTACCGGTCTGTATCGGTCTGTAATTAGGGTGCCCGGGTTCGACTACTGTGTTGGGATTGACATTTCAAAACATAAATTTACTATTTGTTTCTGTGTATATTTCCAGTTAACCAAAATGGAACTTTAATGCATAAAGTGATAAGTATCATTTACATTGTGGAATTAGTTTATCAGTTGTGGTTCTTACTGGTTGTAGGATTGGACCTAGCAGCAGTAGAGACTCTCGGTCAAGAGCCATTGAACTTTACTCTGCCAGCCTTTGATACAGACGTCACCTAGACACTCGAAAAGCAAACAGACCCTTCCACAGCTCAGAGGCGGAGAATTATTAATGGCCATTTTTGTTACCTGTTATACCCTACTCTCTGAGAGTTTTTGATTTTCGGTCTCAGAGGCTAAGGCACCCCAGAAGGTTATGTACAAAAGTATTCCATGACAGTTTTCCTCACCCCCCCCCCATCTGGATCTGGTGTTGCTGTCAGTTTCTGTTACTGGTTACCCCTACTCTCTGAGAGTTTTCGATTTTCGGTCTCAGAGGCTAGGGCACCCCAGAAGGTTATGTACAAATCTCATGAAACCTGTATTAACACATACGAGCAGAGTTTCAAAGCTGGTTTCAAGATACCCAATTATTATTTAGGATGAGCAACTTATTTTACTTCATGGTCGGTACCTGGATTGGAGTGCTTGTATATTTAAGTCTTTGTGCTTTAGTGGTCGGGGGTAAAGATTTGTGTGTATGTAAATAGTTTGTGTGATATCTGTGAGCGGGTGAAAGGTGATGGCGTAAGTGACATGAACACAACGTGCTCAATTTAGGTTCAGGTGGGATGCTTGTATTTTAAATTGTTTGAACTTTGTGCTTTAGTGGGCGGGGGTAAAGACTTGTGTGTATATAAATAGTTGTACGATATCTGTAGGCGGGTGAAAGTTGGAGGCATAAGTGACATGAACATAACGTGCTCAATTTAGGTTGGGTTGGGATGCTTGTATTTTTAATCGTTTGAACTTTGTGCTTCCAGGGATTGAGAGTGAACTATGATATCAGGGAGGGCTAACATGAAAAGACCAATGTAAATGTGCTTTTTGTGATTCCCCTAATAAAATATATCATACATATATTTTGTGTTAATGTTCTTATTGTGTACCTCAACCAAGAGCCATTACTGGATGGTACGAACACCACTAATTCTCACTAAAAAGGTGTAAATTAACACCTTTTGAAGGTGTAATTCTCACGAAATGGGTGTGTTTTAACACCCCTGGAAGATGGAATCGTCTCCAGAAGGTGTATTTTAGCACCTCTAGAAGGTTTAGTTTTGGCCAAAAGGTGTAAATAAACACCCAAGAGGGTGTAATCTCGGTCAAAAGGTGTAAATTAACACCAATGAAAGGTGTAATTCTTACTAATAAGGTGTGATTTAACACCCCTGGAAGATGGAATGATCACCAGAAGGTGTATTTTAGCACCCCTAGATGATTCAAATTTGCCCAAAAGGTGTGAATTAACACCCAAAGAAGGTGTAATTCTGTTGAAAAGGTGTAAATTAACACCACTGAAAGGTTTAGTTGTGGTCAAAAGGTGTAAATAAACACCCATGGGATGCTGGGTTCCCAACAAAAATATGCTCATAAATTTGTCTGGAAGGTGCAAATTTTATTCAGAAGGTGTGAATGAACACCCATGGAAGGTGTAATGTGAGCAAAAAAGGTGTAACTTAACACCTTTTCAAGAAGGTGTAAATTTACACCTTCCGGAGAGGGTGTTAATTCACACCCAAAAGGGTGTTAGCCCTGGGACAAGCCATTTACACCCCGTAGAGGTGTAATTTACACCTTATGGGCTAAGTGTGTACGTTTTTATTGTACCTGTTCATGTGGCAACTTGGATGACATGACCACACGGCCCCTAGCACCGGCATAAGCGATATTAGATACAAATCTAGAGAGCGATGATGGAAATGATCTGACAACTCGTATATGTAGTGGAGAAAGCCCGAGTAACTGTCGATTCTTGAAAAAGAATGCTCGAGGCGCGAAGCGCCGAGTCCATTCTTTTTCAAGAATCGACAGTTACGCGTGTTTTCTCTAACTTAAACGATAGCCTCTTTGTTGTAATTTAAGGGTGTAGATAATTCTTCACGAATCTACACTTCCATAGCCGGTCTGTTCCGTTACGTAATTGGGTGAGCATTATTGTACAATGAAGGTGCAGTTACGAGTCGGCTTCTCGGACATACTTCATGTAAGCAGACGTAGATTTTGTCAAGAAATTCAGCACTAAAAATCGGTGGTCTCGGTGTAAGAGGAAGTGGTATTAGTTGTCTATTTGTTGCACACTTGTGTCCCTTTAGTCAAAACTATCGTTTCTTTATGTTGATATTATAATCTTAGCTTTTATCACTCTATTGTCTGACTTTATATTTATAAAATGAGCTAGTATTAACTGCGTGGTCGACACATCGCCTGGTTTTCTTCGTTCCAGTTTACGTGGTTAAATTAATAATCGTATTAATGTTTTGTCCGTACCGTCATGACTGCCTGTACGAGTTGTATTGATCCGCCGTGAACAATTTGAGCAGGTCGATACTCGGTCAACTCTTTCGAGGGGACTTCGAGCCTTGATGGCAGAGTCGTTCACATCTTCATTGGTGAGAGCGTCTGCTCTGTGATTGTTTGTTGATTTGTGTGACTAACTTTAACCGAACTAACCTAACCGACCACGGACATTCTTAGGATGGACAACAAGCAAGGATTTACGGTGTCAAAGCGACTCCTTTCGTTATGATTTCGGGTGTGGATTTACCAGAAAGTGCCTTGTTTCACTTGGATTTGTGGTGTGCTTTTCCAGATTTGTTGCAGGTTTAAAACAGCACACGCCTCTTCTCGATTACGCAATATAAAAGTTCACCAGCCTGTGTGTAAGGGACTATGCAGTGTGAAAATAATATGCAATGACTGTAGTACATTCTAGAAAAATAATCCAAAGTTGCTGAATAGTGTGTTTAAAACTATCGTTTAAAATCAGGAAATCGATTTGCTTTCAGCTCACCCATAATGGCGCGCTAACTTTCGGTTTAGACCATCTGGGGCCTCTCATAATTTTTGCTATTGCACGTACGCTTGACGTTTCTTCCGTAGGAAAAACTGGGCACACACGTTCTCGATTAGCAGATTTCTAAAGGGAAGTGTCAGTTTTAACAGTAAAATATCTTCGAACAGAGATACAAAGAAAAGATGTAAAATACGATCATAATCACACGGGTGCCCGTAGTCCAATCACTATACACCATAGTTGGTATACAGCGGTATAGTATACAAAAATAATTCAAATAAACATAATAAAACTGACCCTTTTGCTGCGGATGCACTCTCAGAACTAGAGTGTACATATTTGTACACACACCTGTACCTTCGTTTGTACACATACATGTATGCTGTACTAGCCAATATGCTGTACTAGCCAAGACTTACCCTGGGATCGTGTGTATCCATTTTCAGCCTACTTTCGACAACTGCAAGAGGGAATTCCCATAAATCAATACCACATGACTTCGTCAGCCAATCAGCTAAAGTCTGCCGACGTATCCACAATGTAACCCGCCATTTTCGGGTCATGTGATGTCCTACTTGTTCAAAATTACAGATCTACCACACCTCTTGGATGATACGAAAGTTATTCATCCCTATATATTTTGTAAGCCCCGGCAATATCTGTTTCCGAAGTGATATGAAAGCCTGTAATTTATCAGATTTCTCGAGTCCGTTCTCCGTCGGATGAAGGCCGAACAGAATCCGGTAAAGTACCGGATATCGCTCCGCGATAATGGAGACACACGATTCGCAAGCCATCTTATATGGATGGCGAAGTGTACGCAAATGCTGTACTAGCTTTGATACAGAATTACTATGTACATGTTTTGGTTTATCAGCGTAGTACATATCCCAGCACAGACTGATGGCATCCTGTAAAATCATTTCGAAGTGCTTTATTTCAAGCCCATACATTCAATGTTATATTACCTATAGTATGAGAAGCCATCACGGAATGTTCCTGACTGACTTTAATTGTTGGGCTAAACGTTGAATTACGACGTTTTAAATCATGACGAAGGTCAATTTACCCTTCATCCATGTTGATCCGCAGTGTATATAATACATCTTCACAGCGTCAAGGTTTATGTTTGAGCCAAAGGCGAGAAGGCAACACCTTGACCATCTTGCATAGCAGACCGCGTTCGGCCCACTTCCTGTGCTGCACTATATATTCACTGATATCGAATGTAAAATATTTGAAGTGTAACGAAAGTGCAGGAATGCAAACGACCCCTTGGGTTCCCCTTTAATAAATCACTGCTGGTGTTTCGACACGTGACTACTGTAAAATCGAAAGTGACATTGTGTTTACGTGTGCGGTTCCATTACCTGATCGAATTCAACGCTGTAATTTTCCTAGAATGAACTACAATAATCCGGGAGACAGACAATGCCTCGAAATCCCGGTGAAGTTATCTCAAACGGTCAGTCGGGACGGCGAAAGGAACCCTGGTGAAGCTCCCTTGTTTCGCTGTAGATGACGTCAGTCAGGAATCCGGAAGTCAACATTGAAGAATATGCAGATGAAGGACAGTGAACTTTGCGGTCGTCGTGTGAATTAACTAGAGAGAGTTGGAAGCTGAGATTTACCAGTTACGTCCGTTATGAATTATGGTTTGTTCCCCCATAGCTATGATAAACTGATCGGGGAAGTGTGGTAATTTGACAATACAGAGGGCGCTGGTATCTTCGGCGTCTGTTTCTACCTTTATCTGCAGAAGAGCGTGATGTTTCTACCTTTATCCGCAGAAGAGCGGTAGCCCTATATAAGACAGACTCCCGCTGAAACGAGGCAGACCAGCAGAAACTCCGAGGTGAGAACACGTCAAGTTGTATCGGGGAGAAGAAATCCAATACATTGCCGGGCGGGAGAAGAGCCGTGATCAGGCCGCCGAATTCTTGGCGCCACCGGGCCGGGACCAGGCCACCGAATTGGAGAAGAGTCGCCGTCGAATTCCATAGCATCATAGCATACATTTACACTCACTTACATTCATACGTCCGGGCTGCGTTTACTCTACTGTATTGTACAGTTGTGCGGGTACAGCACTGGGGAATACAGTCTAGACACTTATCGTTAACGGTTATTTCTAACTCTACCTGACTCTCGTCCGTATTGCACAGACGTGCATGTTTAGCTCTGGGAATTAACTAACGGCGTTAGTGTTGATAGCGTGGCCATACCTTAACCGCATCTCTACCTGTCTCGTCCGTAATGCACAGATGTGCGGGTACGGCACTGTGGTTAATGGTATCGATAAAGCTGTAGCCGGTAGAAGATGCTCGTCTCTGTGAAGAGGGTACAGCTAAACCAAATCAAACACAAATCCTACATAAACAATTATCCATGCACACACGTACTTAAATTACAACACATATAAGGGAAGTGGGAAGAGGTACCGACATACTGACAGAGTCACATGACTTCACAGTATAGTCTTCCGGTTAACCTATCCACACAACCTATTAACCTAAACACACAACCTACGGGTTGAAATACATTCACGCTAACACTCACAAGCTATAGGCTCAGGTCTAGAGCTTGATATATATACACCTACCCAGTAAATCGTACCATAAACGATTTTCCATTCACGCCCCCATAAGCATACGGTCTCTCACAACCCTGTACATACATTGTATAATTCACGGCCAATCATTTATTAATGCTGTCTCATACAGTAGTATATAAAGGGGGAATCATTGATCAGATGCCCATCTATTGCGGATGACCATACAGTAGTATGTGAAGAGGGTTCATAGACCAGGTGACCATACATTAGTGGAAGAAGAAGGTTACTAGACCAGGTGCCTACCCATCCACCGTGTGTTATCTATGTCCGATCCTATGTGGACCGTGTAGCCGTGAACTCTAGCCTTGATGACTCGTCCTTGGAGCCGGGCAGCGTAGTGAGTCGCCGTGAGCGGGGTCGCTGAAGCCTGGGGGTTTATTCCTACGAGGGGTGCCGTCTGCTGCTGTGGTGAGCCGTGCAGTTGAATAAGTCCTGCGGTGTTACAGAGAGACGGACCGGTGCCGTAGAAGCCTTTGTACTGTGAGAGTACTGTCGTGCCCAGGCCGTCCGCATCCATTGACAGTTACCAACGCTTGAAAGGGCCTAGTCTTGCAAGACGAGACACGACGACGCCGAGAAGTCCATACATCCCTAGTGTAGAAGACCGGGGGGAGGAAGACACACGCCGGACGTAACCACGGGAGGGCCAGATCGTGTAAGACGAGACACGACGTATAGTCATCCATACGGGATTGGTTGAAGGCCTGGGGAAGGAAGATAGACGCTGGATCCAACCACGAAGACCTGGGGAAGGAAGATAAAAGCTGGGCCCAACCACGAGAGAACCGGTCGTAACCAGACTGTGGCTGTGACCAGGCCTGATCGCGTTATAGCTAGGGCTATATAATTTGAATATATCTTTTGTATTATATTGAACTTCGGTTAAAGATAACTATAAGAATACAGGTAAATCCAATTCATAGATTAGTGATCTTCTTTTCAGGGAGTGTACGCTACCGCGATCTGAATCCTGTATTTCTGCTCATAGAATTATATGTCAGTATTGTATTGATTTTCTTTGGTTGTCATTACAGGTCTTCCTTTCCAACCTCCTCGATCCAGACAAGGTAACAGGTTGAATCGAACTCCCTCGTTGGCCAAGATCAGTGCACGAGTGCGTTCCCGGTAGCCTGACAGTTTGTCTTGGGGACCCTGCGCACTCTCTTGTGGATCTGAAACATCCATTCCCCACGAAAACGTTTCAACTGGTGGCAGCGGTGGGATGGCCAACATTTGGGAGACGAAGGAAAGGAGACCAAGCCTGGCGGATAGAATAGATCCGGACCAGACAACCATGAATATGACTGAAGATTTCGGCGCCGAGTTACGACGATCGGGAGCCATGGGTCAACCACCTGACGAAAGAGGTGTCCGACAGGAATTCTCCTCAACGCCGAGTCCTCGGGAACGACGTGAGACGGAAAGAGGCGTAGGTTCCGGGCGATCTACTACAGCTACTCTGGGTTATGAAAATCTTCTCCATTTGCCCACGCAGTGACTAGAATCGGTGCTGTTGGCACTACCGGCTGACCTGACGCCTCGACCTTCAGCAGCGATTGCTACCGAAGATCGACCGGCTAGTAGGGGGCGTGAGCCAGAAGATTAGCAGCCCGACGTTGACCTGAGACGAGAGATAGAAGACCATCGTAGCGCCATCCACGTATTGTGTACATCGATGACCTCCATGGTGGGACAGATGTCCACGGTACTGAGAAATCAAAGTTCCAGTGACGAGATGACTCAAATAAATAGTGAAGATTGCAGCCATTCTGGTCCGGCTGGACTGGAAAGAGGGCGCCGTGCCGCAGAGACGCCACTACGGGGTCGAGATGAAACCGCATCTGGGACGACGCCGAGGCATGACGGATCGCCGCCAAGAAGAAACCGAGTTGAACCATCTTCAGTGACGTGGGATGGGCGGTTACAGACGTCAACGCCCCTGGGGGAACCTAGACGGCCGAAGACGACGATGGTGAAGGCCGCTACTTACGACGGTACCACGCCGTGGCGAGACTATTTGGCTCACTTCGGGCATTGCGCCGTGATAAATGGGTGGACGTACCAACAACAGGGTCAATACCTAGACGTCGCTTTACTGGGGTCAGCACAGCAAGTACTAACCAGCCTTAAGTCTGTACCGGGCAGTACCGACTATCACCGTTTGAAGGAAGCCTTGGAGAAGCGCTTTGCCCCTCCGAATCAGATGGACCTGTACAAGTCTCAGCTGAGGTCTAGACACCGCGAGAGGGCTGAAGATCTTCCGGGCCTGGCTCAGACATTGATCCGCCTGACACAGCTGGCTTATCCTGATGCCGGAGACGACATTCAAGATATTCTCGTCAAGGATCAGTTACTGGACGCCATCGGTGATGAGCTGAGATTTCAAGTCTGGCAGACGAGGCCTAATACCTTGGATGCGGCGGTACATACAACCAATCATAACGACATACCAAAAATATACTGGACTCCCAAAATGCATAAATCACCATACAAAGCTAGATTCATAGCTGGTTCTAGAAGCTGCACCACCAAGCTTCTTTCAACCCTATTGACGAGGGCCCTTCAGGAGGTAAAAGCATTTTGGGAAAGGTATTGCGCCACTATTTCTAAAAACTCTGGCGTTGAATGTATGTGGATATTAAAAAACTCAAAATGTCTTACGGAGGAACTTGATGCTAAAAGGTCACATACCGTACAGACATGTATCCACATGGGATTTCTCGACTCTACACTACAATCCCTCATCAGGACCTTATTGACTGTCCAAGTTCATTAATAGTATCTGTGTTCAAGAAAACTGATCGTAGATACATTAATGTCGGTAGCTACCTCAAAAGCATTCTTTTAGCTCGACTACATACAAGAGATATCATTCATGGGATGTTTCTTTGTTTATAGAGGATTGCTTTGAATTTCTCATTAAAAATATCTATGTGAAATTTGGCAACACAATATATCAGCAGCATATAGGTATTCCAGTGGGTACTAATTGTGCCACCCCTGTTGGCTGACCTGTATCTGTTCTCTTATGAATATGACTATATGCAGGCGCTTTTAAAAACCGATCCATTCAAAGCCCGTTCCTTCTCATTCACCAAACGCTATATAGACGATCTTCTCGCTGTGGATAATCGCTATATAAATGACGCAGTGAAGGATATATATCCACCTTCACTGAATTTGAAGGAAACTGCAGATAGCCCTACAGGCACATCTTATTTAGATCTCTATCTCTATAAAAATGAAGCGGGCATTCTCTCTCGTCGACTTTATGACAAAAGAGATGATTACAATTTCGACATCATAAACTATCCCTTTTTGGATAGTAATATTCCAGTGGGACCTGCATATGGCGTATACATATCTCGCTTAGTAGCATTGCTAGATCCTGTGTTAAATGTGATGATTTTAACCAACGTCACAAAACATTGTTGCAGAAACTTACAAAACAGGGCTATTCCACCAAGCGCCTCCACTCCAAGTTTCTCAAATTTGGCGATACATATCGCATGCTGATAGCAAAATACGAACGTAGCGTGCAAGATCTATGGCGCTACGTTTCGTAACTTGTGTCTAATTCCGCTTAACCCGGGGCTAGGGGCCGTATGAACCCATGTACTTCAAGATCCTCGTGGTACTCATATGAACAGTCACAATCAAAGCGTGACTGAGATACATCATTCTTTAGATGACGACCTTACAACGAATATTATGGATTAAGAATACTAATCAGCGATACGGATTTGATATTTTTGGAACATCATGATGTCTTGCCGGCATCATTGAAAACTGTTGACAGCTTCTCTCTTGCAGGAAACAAGCCTATGTTTATGTATACTATGATTGTCTTTTTGAATTTGGTGCTAATACTCTTATATGGAATATGGAATAGGTCTTTGGATTATGGACGCGGATATTCTCTAATGGACGACGGCTGGATTATGAATGACGGACTAGACGCTTGTAATGCAGCCGTAGAGCTCGACGCATTT
The DNA here is from genome assembly GCA_036873755.1 of Hanleya hanleyi. Lineage (NCBI taxonomy): Eukaryota > Metazoa > Mollusca > Polyplacophora > Lepidopleurida > Hanleyidae > Hanleya > Hanleya hanleyi. Next base: position 10,756 of record JAVTVY010021965.1, read on the forward strand.
AAGATCTCCCAGCGTCGGAAACACTGGCCGACAGCCAAGTCAACTGCCCCGGAGAAGGAAGACAAAGCAGCCTCATCCACCGTAGAGGATGAAACGGAGAATCAACGGTTAAGAGAAGAAAACAAGATGTTAAAGGAGACGATTCAGCGGAACAGTGAACCACAGAGACAGCAATGGCCACGACGATATCAGTCAAGATGGGGGCATAGACGTGACCGTCAACAACCATACGGCGGCCATGATCGAACAACGGGGTGCTGGTCAAGCGGAAAAGACGGGCACTACCGTGCGAATTGTCCAGAGTTGCGCAGGCCGGATGATCATTCAACCCCAGGACAACCGAAACCTCCTACGGTGAATAACTCTGGTAAGGCCGGATTGTATCTCCCGGCCAAGATGGGATCCGTAGGTTTGTGGTGCTGCGTCGACACTGGTGCATCGGTTTCTCTTCTGAACGTACGGGTGTACAACCAGCTGAGTCCCCGACTTAGGCCGGCATTGAGACGTCCCTTTGCGTCCATTCGTATTACAAGCGTCTAGTCCGTCATTCATAATGCAGCCGTCGTCAATTAGAGAATATCCGCGTCCATAATCCAAAGACCTATTTCATTTTCCACATAACAGTATTAGCACCAAATTCAAAAAGACAATCATAGTATACATAATTACAAGCGTCTAGTCCGTCATTCATAATCCAGCCGTCGTCCATTAGAGAATATCCGCGTCCATAATCCAAAGACCTATTCCATTTCCATATAACAGTATTAGCACCAAATTCAAAAAGACAAAGTATACATAAACATAGGCTTGTTTCCTGCAAGAGAGAAGCGGTCAACAGTTTTCAATGATACCGGCAAGACATCATGATGTTCCAAAATATCAAATCCGTATCGCTGATCAGTATTCTTAATCCATAATATTCGTTATAGAGTCGTCATCTAAAAAAAAAGATGTATCTCAGTCACGCTTTGATTGTGGCTGTTCATATGAGTACCATGAGGATCTTGAAGTACATGGGTTCATACGGCCCCTAACCCCGGGTTAAGCGGAATTAGACACAAGTTACGAAACGTAGCGCCATAGATCTTGCACGCTACGTTCGTATTTTGCTATCAGCATGCGATATGTATCGCCAAATTTGAGAAACTTTGAGTGAAGGCGCTTGGTAGAATAGCCCTGTTTTATAAGTTTCTGCAACAATGTTTTGTGACGTTGATTAAAATCATCACATTTAACACAGGATCTAGCAAATGCTACTAAGCGAGATATGTATACGCCATATGCAGGTCCCACTGGAATATTACTCGGCCGATGGTACGAGTATGCCACTACAGGGTGAAGCAGACTAGGATAACTATAGTTGGGACTACCCGAACTCAAAACGATGATTGTTGGATCATTGACAGTGGATGCCCTCCTTGGTTATGATTTTCTGAGTACCCACTGTACTGCGATTGATACCGGGTGAAGTATAGCTGCCGATATGTACAGTGTGAGGTCGTGGGGAGTCACGAATGCCATCGGATGTCTGTAACAGAGATTTTACTGTTCAAGCTGGATCTGAGGCAGTGGTGACGGGGACAGTCCGAGGAGCTCTACCGGTAGAGGTCGGAATGGTGGAAATATTACTGAGTTCACCCAGAAGACAGGAACCATGGTGGCCAGAGCCCTGGCCGAAGTTGACCGGGACCATGTAGTTACCCTGCGGTTCCTTAACCTGTCCACTGACCCTGCCATAGTACAAGCCGGCACCCTGTGTTGTAGTCTGACTGAAGTGGAGGTAGTGGATAATTCAGCTCAACTTACTGCAGAGTCTCTGAACCAGAATAGCCCAGCCTGTGGTGAAGCAACGGTGCCAACCCCAAGGTATCCACCGCACCTACGGGCCTTAGTACAACAGTCCAGTGAGGGATTAGAAGTCGAGCGAGCTTTGGCTGTAGAAGACCTTGTCACTCGCTTCACCCATTTGTTCGCCAAGGATGACAGTGACTTAGGGCGAACAACGATGGTGCAACATCACATCAATACAGGGAATGCGCCATCGACCTGGATTCCTCCACAGCGTCCACCTCTTCATGCTCGTGAAAGAATAGACGACCATGTCGAAGACATGCTGAAGCGGGGAGTCATCGAGCCATCTAATGGGCCTTGGTCTGCACCGGTCGTCCTAGTACGGAAGAAGGATGGGAAAATGCGATTCTGTGTCGATTACCGGGCCCTCAACAAAGTGACGGAGAAAGATGCCTACCCCCTGCCGAGAATCGACGAGTCCCTGGATTCTCTCTCTGGTGCCTGCTGGTGGAGTACGCTCGACCTGATGTCAGGGTACTGGCAGGTCGAAGTGGCCCCGGAAGACAGATGTAAAACCGCCTTTGCCACTCGACGGGGCCTGTACCAATTCCGGGCCAAGCCATTTGGGCTTTGTAACGCTCCAGGAACCTTTGAGCGATTAATGGAGGCAGTTTTGGCAGGTCTCCATTACGAGACGTGCTTGGTGTATCTCGACGACATAATAGTTTTCGGGCGTACCTTCGAGGAGATGATCCAACGACTGGAGGAAGTCTTCCAAAGACTGCAACAACACGGCCTGAAACTGAAGCCCTCAAAATGTGTCATCGGGAAACGACAAGTCCTCTACCTATGTCATGTGGTGACACAAGACGGGATTGGTACCGATATGGAGAAGATTCGGGCTGTACGAGATTGGCCAACTCCTGTCTCCCAGACTGAGGTCAGAAGTTTTCTCGGAAGCGGTATTTCTGTGGGATGATACAGCCCAGACGGCATTTGACCACCTAAGACAGAAGCTGACGACCGCACCCATGTTGATGATGCCGGAATTCCAACAGCCCTTTATCCTGGACACAGATGCCAGCAATTTCGGCATTGAGGCCGTGTTGTCCCAGGAGACCAACGGAGAAGAAAAGGTCGTAGCCTATGCCAGCAGGGTGTTGTCCAAAACCGAACGTGCCTACTGTGTGACTAGACGGGAACTTCTGGCTGTTGTGTACTTTGTAAAGTACTTCCGGCATTATCTGTTCGGCCGAAAATTTCTGTTGCGCACTGACCATGGGTCCCTGAGGTGGTTAATGCGGTTTAAAGAACCGGACGGACAGTTGACTCGCTGGATTCAGGCCCTCGGAGTCAACGACTTTGACATTCAGCATAGGCCCGCACGAAAGCACGGAAATGTTGACGCCTTGAGTCGAATCCCGGGTAAGCAGTGTGGACGAACAGGTTCTGAGGTCCCGGAAGCTGCCCGTGTTACGGAGATAGTACCGCCAACTGCAGACTTCAGCCAAGCTCAGGCCGGGGACCCGGACTTGCAGCCTGTTATAGAGTGGGTGAAGAAAGACAGTCGACCAGCCAGAGAGGACATCAGTCAATATGGGCCAGTAACTAAAACCCTGTGGGGTGCCTTCGATCTACTGGAGATGAACGGAACCTTGCTTGCGAGAAGATGGGTGAATGCTCGGGGAGAAGTGAAACGACGGCTGCTGGTGATCCCTCGCTCCTGTTGAAGGAGTGTCATGACAGTGTAACCGGTGGTCACCTTGGGGTGAGGAAAACCTTGGCAAAAGTGAAGCAAGCTTACATGTGGCCTGGTCTACAGACCGATGTTCGGCAATGGTGCCGGAGTTGCGACGTGTGTAACCGCAGGAAGTTGGCGGGACGGAAGCCCAGAGGTCCTCATCGCGGTCAGATGACTGGTAGTCCAGGAGATAGAGCAGCTGTTGATATTCTCGGGCCATTGGCAGAGACCTGTCGCGGAAACCGATACGTAGTCGTCATTGGAGACTATTTCACCCGTTGGGTGGAAGCTGTGGCCTTACCCAATCAGGACGCCACGACGGTTGCCCAAGCTGTCGTAGACCACTTCGTGACCAGATTTGGCGTACCAATGGCCATCCACTCTGATCAGGGACGTCAGTTTGAGAGTAGAGTATTCCGGGAAATGTGCCGCATACTCGGGATGAGGAAGACGAGGACTACACCCTATCACCCCCAGTCGAACGGCATGATTGAAAGGCTTAACCGGACCGTAGCCCAGATGATGCATGCCAGCATTGGCCGTCACCCGGACGACTGGGATCTTCACATCCCGTTGGTGCTGATGTTCTACCGTGCGACCGTTAATGAGACAACGGGATATTCCCCAAACATGATGGTGTTTGGGAGGGAAATCGCCTTGCCGTCGCACTTGACTTTGGGTGCATCTCCGAAGCAGCAGGTAGAGCCGACACAGTGGGTCGATGACCTCCGGGATGAGATGGCCGAAATACTCGAGTTTGCGCGGGAGACTACGGGGAAAAGCTTGAGGCGGCAGAAACGTATCTACGATATGAGAGCTTTCCCTCACAAATACAAGCCTGGTGATCAGGTTTACCTGTATATTTCCGCAACTAAGCTTGGGGAGATCCTACTACCCCAGAGAGACGTCGGATAGTGAGACCACTGAGTCTACAGAGAATGATGGTGATGTAGAGTCTGAGAACGACTCGGAGGCCGCGGCAGTCTTTCCATATCCGGTGGAATACCCAGCCGCAGTGACATCTCCAGTACCTCGGCAGACGAGAAGTGGACGGAGAACCCGGCGTCCTTGGAGATTAGCAGATTACGAGGTTGGATTACCGCCGGATTCCCCTGTTGAGGTCGAGTCGCCTTTTCCAGAAGAGCTGATGGCCTTGCCGGAGACGTGGAGTCCTCCTCGAACGACTCGTGGACGTCGTGTCCAGCGACCGAGGCGCAGGACCGACCTCCAAGTACTCCTGTGGGCGACAAAAACAGGCTGGCCGACCCCGAGGCTTCACTGCCGAAGATGCATGATGAACAGACTCCAGCAAGAGACAGCTGTGGCCTGCTGTGGACCTGATGTCCATTCTACCTGACGACGACTTGGCCAGCAAGTCAAGAGGACCGTCGCCCTGTAGTTCTATTTTTGTATATACGCTGTACATATGTTCTGTTCTACACTCCCGTGCTGCTGGTAGCGTGACAAGAGCCATGACGAGGGCGTCATGTTCTTCAAAGGCGGGGGTAGTGTAACGAAAGTGCAGGAATGCAAACGACCCCTTGGGTTCCCCTTCAATAAATCACTGCTGGTGTTTCGACACCTGACTACTGTGAAATCGAAAGTGACATTGTGTTTACGTGTGCGGTTCCCTTACATGATGGAATTCAACACTGTAATTTTCCTAGAATGAACTACAATAATCCGGGAGGCAGGCAATGCCTCGAAATCCCGGTGAAGTTATCTCAAACGATCAGTCGGGACGGCGAAAGGAACCCTGGTGAAGCTCGCTTGTTTCGTTGTAGATGACGTCAGTCAGGAATCCGGAAGTCAACATTGAAGAATATGCAGATGAAGGACAGTGCACTTTGCGGTCGTCGTATGAATTAACTAGAGAGAGCTGGAAGCTGAGATTTACCAGTTACGTCCGTTATGAATTATGGTTTGTTCCTCCATAGCCATATTTATCCAGCGAAGTCCAGATAAACTGATCGGGGAAGTGTGGTAATTTGACAATAAAGAGGGCGCTGGTATCTTCGACGTCTGTTTCTACCTTTATCTGCAGAAGAGCGTGCTGTTTCTACCTTTATCCGCAGAAGAGCGGTAGCCCTATGTAAGACAGACTCCCGCTGAAACGAGGCAGACCAGCAGAAACTCCGAGGTGAGAACACGTCAAGTTGTATCGGGGAGAAGAAATCCAATACATTGCCGGGCCGGCGAAGGGCCGTGATCAGGCCGCCGAATTCTTGCCGCCGCCGGGCCGGGACCAGGCCGCCGAATTAGAGAAGATCCGCCGCCGAATTCCATAGCATCATAGCATAAGTTTACACTCACTTACATTCATACGTCCGGGCTGCGTTTACTCTACTCCTATCTCCTACCTGACTCAACCGTATTGTACAGTTGTGCAGGTACAGCACTGGGAAATAGAGTATAGACACTTATCGTTATCGGTTATTTCTAACTCTACCTGACTCGTCCGTATTGCACAGACGTGCAGGTTTAGCTCTGGGAATTAACTAACGGCGTTAGTGTTGATAGCGTGGCCATACCTTAACCGCATCTCTACCTGTCTCGTCCGTAATGCACAGATGTGCGGATACGGCACTGTGGTTAATGGTATCAATAAAGCTGTAGCCGGTAGGAGATGCTCGTCTCTGTGAAGAGGGTACAGCTAAACCATATCAAACACAAATCCTACATAAACAATTATCCATGCACACACGTACTTAAACACACAACCTACGGGTTGAAATACATTCACGCTAACACTCACAAGCTATAGGCTCAGGTCTAGAGCTTGATATATATACACCTACCCAGTAAATCGTACCATAAACGATTTTCCATTCACGCCCCCATAAACATACGGTCTCTCACAACCCTGTACATACATTGTATAATTAACGGCCAATCATTTATTAATACTGTCCCATACAGTAGTATATAAAGGGGGAATCCTTGACCAGATGCCCATCTACTGCGGACGACCATACAGTAGTATGTGAAGAGGGTTCATAGACCAGGTGACCATACAGTAGTGGAAGAAGAGGGTTACTAGACCAGGTGCCTACCCATCCACCGTGTGTTATCGATGTCCGATCCTACGTGGACCGTGTAGCCGTGAAGTCTAGCCTTGATGATTCGTCCTTGGAGCCGGGCCGCGGAGTGAGTCGCTGTGAGCGGGGTCGCTGAAGCCTGGGGGTTTATTCCTACGAGGGGTGCCGTCTGCTGCTGTGGTGAGCCGTGCAGTTGAATAAGTCCTGCGGTGTTACAGAGAGACGGGCCGGTGCCGTAGAAGCCTTTGTACTGTGAGAGTACTGTCGTGCCCAGGCCGTCCGCATCCATTGACAGTTACCAACGCTTGGAGGGACCTAGTCGTGTAAGACGAGACACGACGACGACGAGAAGTCCATACAGTCCTAGGGTAGAAGACCGTGGGGAGGAAGACACACGCCGGACTTAGCTACGTGAGGGCCAGGTCGTGTAAGAGGAGACACGACGTACAGCCCATCCATACGGGAGTGAACGAAGACCTGGGGAAGGAAGATAGACGCTAGAACCAACCACGAAGACCTGGGGAAGGAAGATAGAAGCTGGACCCAACCACGAGAGAACCGGTCGTGACCAGACTGTGGCTGTGACCAGGTCTGATCGCGTTATAGCTAGGGCTATATAATTTGAATATATCTTCTGTATTATATTGAACTTCGGTTAAAGATAACTATAAGAATACAGGTAAATCCAATTCATAGATCAGGGATCTTCTTTTCAGGAATTGTACGCTACCGCGATCTGAATCCTGTAGTCCTGCTCATAGAATTATATGTCAGTATTGTATTAATTTTCTTTGATTGTCATTACAGGTCTTCCTTTCCAACCTCCTCGATCCAAGCAAGGTGACAGGTTGAATCGAACTCCCTCGTTGGCCAAGATCAGTGCACGAGTGCTTTCCCGGTAGCCTGACAGTTTGTCTTGGGGACCCTGCGCACTCTCTTGTGGATCTGAAACATCCATTCCCCAGGAAAACGTTTCACAAGCATGCATAACAGTAAATATTAATGGATAGATCAGTGAAATTTTATAGAAATTCTTGCGGTATTTCACCCAATTCGAGTCCTTCTCTGGGTAGGTGAGGCCGCGAATACACTGACATTGCAGACCGCCTTTATATTTAACGTTTCAGTGTTCCCTACATTTGCCTGGCTTGTTAGATGTTTGATGATAAATGGGTATATTTTTCCTTCAAATATATTTTGTTTTAAACTATCTTTCCTTTATATTTATTAAATGTTAATGGTTGTTGAAAATGTGCGTGTTTATCTGCCACTAGTTATCCCAAAGACTGTGGTATTTTCGAATCTCTTGTCACGATCGCCATAGTCGCGGTAAACAAGTGATCGGATTGGTCGATATATGCAGGATGTTGCTATATAACTGTTTTCGTTGAACTCGATACAATGCCGAAGCGTACAAGGGGTATCTAGGATAGAGATACCACTGGTTTTAGCGAGGATGATAATACAAATGCATGTGGCTGTAGATTTATAAATGATTGAAGAGACGCTGAATATGTCTGTAGAGCCATATTCCAATACAGTGTCTTCCCAGAACTCTTAAATTGCAGTCGTGAGGCGATATAATTTATATTGTACATGTTGTACACATTCGTGAGTACATCGTGCGCACATTTTTTTGTGAAGAAAAAAAAATATATATACATTCATTTATCATACCTCAGAGAAGCATGTAGACTTTTGATTGGCTGACAGACCTCATGTGTGATGCTGTATTGTCAACTTGCTGGTCGAATATATATCGTATACCCCCGTCGCCAAGGGCAACGAACAGGTGTTCACTAGATTCCATCGTCTGCTAAACAAAATGGCTGAATCAGGCAAACGTTTCGCGTCTCACACGGACGATGAAGTTGCTGAAAAGCGGGCTAATATTATTCCCAGCAACACAAAAAAATCGAACAAAGCGTCCGCCAGAACTTTGAAGTATTACCTGAAAGAGAAGGGACAGAGTGAAGAATTCGAAGGATTCTCGGCCGAGAGGTTAGCAGAGGTACTCAGTCATTTTTATTTGGATGCCCGAAAACAAGACGGAGAATTGTGGATGCCCGAAAACAAGACGGAGAATTGTACAAAACATCCACTCTCGAAAACTTTCGACATTCTCTGAATCGTTACCTGAAGGCCCCACCGTATTTGAAAACTTTTGATTTGATTAGAAATTCGGAGTTTAATGAAGCCAACGAGTGCTTCAAACAAGCCGCACTTGCAGAGTTGAAGGCATCTGGAAAAGGCGACACCGATCATTATGAGCCCATAAACGAGTCCGATCGTTGTAAACTCTACAAGTCTGTTCTCATGTCCCCAAAAACCCCAACTGGGCTTGCAAATAAAGTTCAGTTCGATGTACGTCTGTTCTTCTTTAGAAGGGGAGTGGAGAATATGGAAAAGATGACAAAAAACACATTCATCATCAAGCGGGACCCGAAAACTGGGCAGAGGTATGTGAAAAAAAGGAGGATGAACTCACAAAAAATCGCCGGGCCCAGCAAAAAGAGGGTGTTACCGGATTCATGCCTGAAGAAGAAGGTTCCCCGTTCTGTCCTGTTGCTTCATTCGAAAGTTATATCTCCAAACTCCATCCGAAATGTGATCGCTTGTGGCAGTACCCGGTTGATAGTTTTCTCGACGACGATAAAGTTTGGTATTATAACAAACCTATTGGGAAACACCGCTTGGCAGCCTTCATGACCAACCTGGGCACTCGTCTGAAACTTTCTGAACCATACACTAACCACAGTATACGAGCAACCGGCATCACCATCCTTGGTAGAAACAACTATTCAGCATCTCAAATAATGGCTGTCACAGGTCACAGATCTGTCTCGTCGCTGTCGGTTTACCAGCGAGTAAGTGATGGCGAGAAACTGCAAATGGACCACACGGTTGCGTCAGTAGCCTTTCCTGACACGATGGGTTCAACCCGAAAGACGAATACCGGTACGCATACACTTCCAGTAAATGTTCTTGTCAAACCCCATCCTGCAGAAACTGTGACATCATCTTCTCAGTACCCTGCACCCACGTCAAATGATTCCACGTCGGCCGTGTTACACACCCAGGATGTACGAGCAGAAGGCCATGCCGACGACTTTGATTTTGATCTTAATCAGCTGTTTTGTGAATTCGACAGCACCGCTGTCCCGCCCACATCGTGTGACACTCCCACAGCTATCCTGGTCGCCGCAAATCCCTCAGCGCCAATGTTCAATAACTGCACAATAAATGCAATCAACATCATCGTGCGAAAATGAAGCAAATATCTATACTTCTGCCAAATTGTGCAGGACAGTTTGATTTTTCCGATTTTTCTCTCGAACTGTAAATTTAAGTCAGTTCATGTTGGTCCTTCTCCTGTGTGATGTTATGGAAACATGGCACAAGTGACACTGTCGAGTGACACGGTGTTGAATTATAGACAGAATGGAAATGTAACAGTTCACACGTGTATTTGAAACTTACATATCCACGCAACAGATGTGAATCCGGAACGGGTCTTTCGATGTATTTATTAACAAAAGGTATATAATCTAGATATTATACTCGTCGATGGCTATTAAATATTAACCTTTTCAATGTTGATGACGTGCACTGCACGTCACTGTTTTCTCCCCTCATTGTGTTCATGACGTGCAGCGTACGTCCAAGTTCACAGTCGTTCTGTGACAGTGCCGTTACGTTGACGGGCGTAATTCTATGCATTGAGAGACACGCTCATCAAACGAGAAGGTAATTTCGTCGTTACCGGCGGATGCGCAAATGCCATTTCCTATTATTTTGACATCAAAGCATGGACGACACATCTAAGTGTACAGTATTCTTGTAAGGCCGCGACATGGCAGGTGAACCCAGGTTAAACAGTGAAAGGGTTAAATATGAAATTGAGATTAAGCTTAATGTTCCAGTATTTTATACGTTTCTGATTTTCAGAATAGAACATAAGAGATGAAGCTGAATTTGAAGTTAGATTGTTCATTCTTTATCACCGAAGCCCACCAGTATTTCACACGGAAACCGGGTTCATTGTTCACGGATTACAGTATATGTTATCGTTATCTTTGCTCCTCCCTTAGTACGTTTTAAAGATGAGGATTGTAAAAATGATACATTTGTCTTTGTGTTCATTTTTTTCGGTGCATGCTGTGGATCGTTCTGAAACCAGTGCAAGTCCGATCGAAGTCCGTTCCATTATGTCGGCCTTGAAGTCCAAAGTGATTCTTAATGCTCTGAGATATGATAAATTCGTTATACATCGCCCTTCCGGGGTAATACGGGATTCGATTTGGTTTCTCTCGCCATATTTTTCCTCGGCTGCGCCTCGGAAAAATATGGCGAGAGAAACCAAATCTCATCCCGTATTACCCCGGAAGGGCGACGTATAACTAATATTATCATATCTCAGAGAAGCATGTAGACTTTTGATTGGCTGACAGACCTCATGTGTGATGCTGTATTGTCAACTTGCTGGTCGAATATATATCGTATACCCCCGTCGCCAAGGGCAACGAACAGGTGTTCACTAGATTCCATCGTCTGCTAAACAAAATGGCTGAATCAGGCAAACGTTTCGCGTCTCACACGGACGATGAAGTTGTTGAAAAGCGGGCTAATATTATTCCCAGCAACACAAAAAAATCGAACAAAGCGTCCGCCAGAACTTTGAAGTATTACCTGAAAGAGAAGGGACAGAGTGAAGAATTCGAAGGATTCTCGGCCGAGAGGTTAGCAGAGGTACTCAGTCATTTTTATTTGGATGCCCGAAAACAAGACGGAGAATTGTACAAAACATCCACTCTCGAAAACTTTCGACATTCTCTGAATCGTTACCTGAAGGCCCCACCGTATTTGAAAACTTTTGATTTGATTAGAAATTCGGAGTTTAATGAAGCCAACGAGTGCTTCAAAACCGCACTTGCAGAGTTGAAGGCATCTGGAAAAGGCGACACCGATCATTATGAGCCCATAAACGAGTCCGATCGTTGTAAACTCTACAAGTCTGTTCTCATGTCCCCAAAAACCCCAACTGGGCTTGCAAATAAAGTTCAGTTCGATGTACGTCTGTTCTTCTTTAGAAGGGGAGTGGAGAATATGGAAAAGATGACAAAAAACACATTCATCATCAAGCGGGACCCGAAAACTGGGCAGAGGTATGTGAAAAAAAAGGAGGATGAACTCACAAAAAATCGCCGGGCCCAGCAAAAAGAGGGTGTTACCGGATTCATGCCTGAAGAAGAAGGTTCCCCGTTCTGTCCTGTTGCTTCATTCGAAAGTTATATCTCCAAACTCCATCCGAAATGTGATCGCTTGTGGCAGTACCCGGTTGATAGTTTCCTCGACGACGATAAAGTTTGGTATTATAACAAACCTATTGGGAAACACCGCTTGGCAGCCTTCATGACCAACCTGGGCACTCGTCTGAAACTTTCTGAACCATACACTAACCACAGTATACGAGCAACCGGCATCACCATCCTTGGTAGAAACAACTATTCAGCATCTCAAATAATGGCTGTCACAGGTCACAGATCTGTCTCGTCGCTGTCGGTTTACCAGCGAGTAAGTGATGGCGAGAAACTGCAAATGGGCCACACGGTTGCGTCAGTAGCCTTTCCTGACACGATGGGTTCAACCCGAAAGACGAATACCGGTACGCATACACTTCCAGTAAATGTTCTTGTCAAACCCCATCCTGCAGAAACTGTGACATCATCTTCTCAGTACCCTGCACCCACGTCAAATGATGCCACGTCGGTCGTGTTACACACCCAGGATGTACGAGCAGAAGGCCATGCCGACGACTTTGATTTTGATCTTAATCAGCTGTTTTGTGAATTCGAAGCACCGCTGTCCCGCCCACATCGTGTGACATTCCCACAGCTATCCTGGTCGCCGCAAATCCCTCAGCGCCAATGTTCAATAACTGCACAATAAATGCAATCAACATCATCGTGCAAAAATGAAGCAAATACCTATACTTCTGCCAAATTGTGCAGGACAGTTTGATTTTTCCGAGTTTTCTCTCGAACTGTAAATTTAAGTCAGTTCATGTTGGTCCTTCTCCTGTGTGATGTTATGGAAACATGACACAAGTGACACTGTCGAGTGACACGGTGTTGAATTATAGACAGAATGGAAATGTAACAGTTCACACGTGTATTTGAAACTTACATATCCACGCAACAGATGTGAATCCGGAACGGGTCTTTCGATGTATTTATTAACAAAAGGTATATAATCTAGATATTATACTCGTCGATGGCTATTAAATATTAAATATGAAATTGAGATTAAGCTTAATGTTCCAGTATTTTATACGTTTCTGATTTTCAGAATAGAACATAAGAGATGAAGCTGAATTTGAAGTTAGATTGTTCATTCTTTATCACCGAAGCCCACCGGTATTTCACACGGAAACCGGGTTCATTGTTCACGGATTACAGTATATGTTATCGTTATCTTTGCTCCTCCCTTAGTACGTTTTAAAGATGAGGATTGTAAAATGATACATTTGTCTTTGTGTTCATTTTTTCCGGTGCATGCTGTGGATCGTTCTGAAACCAGTGCAAGTCCGATCGAAGTCCGTTCCATTATGTCGGCCTTGAAGTCCAAAGTGATTCTTAATGCTCTGAGATATGATAAATTCGTTATACATCGCCCTTCCGGGGTAATACGGGATTCGATTTGGTTTCTCTCGCCATATTTTTCCTCGGCTGCGCCTCGGAAAAATATGGCGAGAGAAACCAAATCTCATCCCGTATTACCCCGGAAGGGCGACGTATAACTAATAGTGTACATATTGTACACACCACTTTGTATGATAATTTTTGCCAATGTGACTGTGTACAAAAAGTTATGTGTGCCAATATTCTGCTGGCATCGTTGGAAAAGATGAAAAATGGACAACATCGATATCACAGAGGCATTGTAAGTCAACCACCTTGCTGGAGGTCTAATAACACCCCAGTCACCATTCAGATTTTTGAAAAGGCTTCCCGGCCGCGCGCACATCGCCGGAAGTGACATCATATATAGTAAGGTCAACTTCCGCTAATGGAGGCACTAATGTCAATGAGTCTGTGAAATGGAGCATGCGTTGTGGGGAGGATGATTGTAAGTATCGCCAAGCAAACCTCCCTCTCTCTCTCTCTCGCAGTACCCTATATGCTATATTCAGTTTTCGATATCATACTCAACCAACTACTAGTCCATCAAATTTGTAAACGGTTCAAACGAATGTATAGTTAAGTTTCGAATGACGACATCATCCGCGGCCTGGCCAGTATGAATATATCTATTGTCTTATTTGAGTTACGCTATGCTCATTACAGTTTTGTGACTTCCTCTTTGAAGTTTTTAGTAGGGTGTTTCACGTTATTATTCCATTCTTTGATCTCTTCTAAAGTTTGTGGTAACTCCTTCTTGAAAGTTTCCGGTAGAAAGATAACTAGAAAACAGACAACGATACACGAAGATCCGTAGACAGTTCCTGGCAGCCACGGCAAATAGTCGATCTGAAAAAAAACACGATAAAGAATGTGAATAGACTGTTGCAGAAAGTTCAAATTAAAACTTTGAAATGACTGGTCAAGTTTAAATTGGGATATTTCCTTTGATTCACCAGATAGAGTTTATATAAGAATTCATTAAGCCAATCAAGGGTTGAAATCATCTCCACATAATTCCAGCCTAACGTATTCCGTCTATGTCACTTCCGTCGGTGTGACGAGCGAGCGAAATCTGACTGATGACTGTGGTATTACGGCAGCCCAGCGATATAGTTGGCGCCTTTCGCATAATGCAGAGATAGGGTCACATCAAGAAAGACCGTGCAACAAGACCATCATGGACCACATATGAACAGTCAAATTAAAGAGATATATTACACCCTAAAAAACGACTTGTGATATGTGATACGGATTTGATATAGGAACATCATGATGACTGGCAGGTGTCAGGTACCGTTGAATGCTTCTCTCTCATAAGGAGCTAGATTGTTTATATATGTTATCGTATGCTTGCTTTGAACTGGTTGGTAAAAGAATCTTGTGACTACAGTAGACTATTGCGATGACGGGTGTGTAAAGTCTTCATAGACGACGGCTAGCTGCTGAAAGTCGGATCTGCACTGTAACAATGCGCTGAGTCAATGTGGGTGAATACAAAAATATATATTACTACCAGCTTGTTCATTGAAAGGAAAAAGCTAACAGCCTGAAATGATGCCGGCATTACAAAATTGAGGGGTTTTTTTCACTCAAATTTTCAGGGGTGGTCCGCGATATATAGCCCAAATGGAACAAAATTGGACACACGTTACGAGCTCAATACCAAATGTCTGGTCTTACGCCCGTATTGGTCCAGTGGTGGTCGATTCTCGGAATCAGGCCGATTAGCATCAAATGTTTATTACAGAGAAATGTTATGTCAAATCCAATGCTACCTATAAATTCCAATGCCCTGAAGGTAGCTGAATGTCGGATGTATTGTATATCCATCGAAATGCATGCCAAGAAAAACAGATAATACGAACCTAACATTTATACGTATTGAATTTTTTTTTTGAAGAATAAATTACTTACTACAACGTTGGCGAACGGTGCAAGCATTCCTCCAACTCTGGCTGCAGACGAAGATATTCCTAAACCTAGGCTCCTGAAGATAAAAACAAATATCTGTATTAATTTACATTTCCATGTGCAACGAGAGTAGTATATAAAGCGGAAATTGGAACCTATTTCTCCGCAGATGGCCGCCAGGGGGCGCCACCTGTCTCGTGACGTCACATCCGGTTCCGGTCACGTGACCGGAAGTGACCTTTGACCCCAGGCTTCCGGTCACGACCGGAAGTTGCAGCGCCTGGGGTCAAAGGTCACTTCCGCTCACGTGACCAGAACCGTAAGTGACGTCACGAGACAGGTGGCGCCCCCTGGCGGCCATCTGCGGAAAAATAGGCTCCAATTTCCCCTTTTACAATAGCGGATATTAATAATGGTGCAACAAAAAAGGGACTGGTGGCGCCCCCTGTCGGAAGTAGGTCAATAAGGGTCCACATCCCCTTTATTAATAACGGTGCACAGGGGTCACTTCCGGGTCACCTGACAACCCGCGGTGTTCTTCCCCTAGTTCCAGTTTTTGCCACCAGGGGCAACAAGGGACGTGGGCCATAAATACGAGAGGCAGTCATCAAGGTCAATACGACCGAATTAGCTCTTTCAAGTGGTTAACTACGGTATACAAAAGAACCCAAACTCACAATGTTGTATGAAAAAACACATTTTATAACAGAGAGCACAATATATATATACAACAGTTATTCTCCTTATTATAACATTTTGAAGTGGAGTGAGGAGGAGGAGGAGGAGGAGGAGGAAGGGGGAGGAAGAGGAGGAGGAGGAGGTGGAGGAGGAGGAAGAGGTGAAGGAGGAGGAGGAGGAGGAGGAGGAGGAGGAGGAGGAGGAGTAAGAGTGCGGAAGAGGAGGAGGATTGAGGAGGAGGAGGTGGAGGAGGAGAATGAGGAGAAGGAGGAGCAGGAGGAGGAGGAGGAATGAAGTTGAGTAAGTTGTCATTTAAGGTCGGTTGTACACCATTAGCCTCAGTCTGTGGTTGATCGGGTACCATGTCGAGTACATGTACGTTCTGTCAGAGAACCTTCTTTCGTCGCGAGAATATGCTCAGACACATTCAATGCAAACACAACCAAGAGACACCACCGAGGCCCGCTATAGGTCCACCAAGTGCAGTGGATCATCCCTATACGATGAAGGTGAGTGACCCTACGGCATGTGGAAAGACGTCCTGGGTGATGAAGTTCTTAGGGGAAGGTGTGGCAACCCCAGCTCAGACACGCGTTGTATGGTGTTAGTCAGTGGCAGCCCGTCTACGAAACTACGCGATTACAGAATGTGAGTTTCGTCCCAGGAATTCCTCACGCCATAGACGAACCGTATTACTTCGATTGCGATCAGACCAACGTGGTAGTGCTCGATGATCTGATGAGTGCGGCGAAGGACAATTCAAAAATTGCCGACCTATTCACCAGGGTCCCATCATCGCAATCTGTCCGTCATCTATTTGACCCAGAATCTCTTTCCTAAAGGAAAGGCGTCCAGAAATTTTGTCTTGAACTGCCAATACTTTGTGTTGTTCTCCATTCCCATTGACAGAGCACAAATCCGTGTGTTTGGTAGTCGAATTTATCCTCAGAACATCGACCATTTCATGCTGGCATTTCAAGGAGCGACAAGTCGTCCGTACGGCTATCTATTCGTAGATTTAAAAGCCCATACCCCTGAAGATCGCCGGTTGACGACTCACCTGTTACCCGGTGAGGCATCACCGCAACGTCATATACCCCTATACCATACACCGAGTGCACATCTGGCAGAGCAGCAGCAGCAACCCGCCCCCGTACAGCAGGTCCCCTTCATACCATCAGTGCCGGAATATCACCCAATCGTGAAAGACCAACCCCAACCCGTACAAGGGGATGAACATAATGTGAACTCGAGGCTATGGAAGGATTTGTTCAAGGAAAGTATGGACGCCGAGCTGGGCGAGATGTTGGAGGCCACAGGAAACAAGTTTCACCGCAAAGGGTATTCGAAAGAGGAAGCCGCAATGTTAGCCCATAATACATTGGCACCCAGACAACGACGGGGTTTACGTTAGCAGTATGCCGACCTCCTGACCTATATAAAATTGCTGGACAAGGAACCGATCCATATGGAAATCGAAAGAACAGCCTCGATGTTGAAAACCTCGGGCATGAACTGGAAAGCGGCGTATGTCAGAGCAATAACACAAAAGAAACATTTGTTCGAACGCATCATTAAGATCAAAAGCGTCTCACTATAAATAGGCCACACGGCACCAGTCCCCTCATTTCACCATGAGCGCTGCAGAGGCCAAGTTGTTTGAACCCGACAAAGAGAATATTCTAGCCGAAGCGTTACGTCAAGCCACTGTCGATGCTATTATCGATACAGGGCAAGGTGAATCCACCATTCAGCACCACGCTCATAAATGATATCCAATGGGTGACACGCGTATGTCTTCCGCTGCATAAGAAACAGATAATATCCAATGAGGATACCAACACAAGTGCCCGTGCCCAGAATCTGCTGACCCTACATGAGGCATTTCAAACCTTTATGAAGACCCAGCTGGAGACGGGAAATTATCTTCTTCAACCTCCAACATCAACGTGTAGTGATGACCGACAATGCATAACGCGTTGAGATAGGTATGGAGACGGGCGTTGAAACGGGCGGTAAGGCGTTGAGACGGGCGTTGACGGGCGTCACAGCATTTCGATGAATTAGTGTCTAGAAAAATCAGAGCTTCTGAGCTAATTCACCAGGGCGTTGAAGCGTTAAGCTAAGCGTTGGCGGGCGTTATAAAAGCAAGTGTATTCTCAAAACACGCTCAGTCGACGTTCAACCGTCGAAATGGCTTATACTTGCTTTGATATTACAATATGATGCGACACCAGAAGACTTTCCATTCAGACTCCGAGGAGCCCACTGAGGAAGCGGATGAGAGTGTATCGACTGATACCGAAACCGAGATTGCTGACAGTCTATCTACTGATATGGAGAGCTCAGATAGTCAGCCTACATCCCAGGAAAGTGAGACAGAACCTACCTTCTGGGATCGTATTGTGGATGAAGCTATTCGTAGTTATGCTGCGGTAAGCGAAGACGACGGACAGGATAACTTACAACAGGCGTACACCGAAATGCGGCCCTGCATAAGGAAAACAGCCATGGCCATCTATAAACGGTAAGCCTGCTGCCCCTTGAAATGAAAGGCGACCCCACGCACAGGCCCATCATGAAAACCAAGCGTCATTTAGAAGAGGATATGGGGTTACCACCCACCGAGGCCCTGGAAAATGCGATCAGAATGCGCAAACAATTGTTTCAAGACATGCTGCCCGAACAATATCCAGGCCTGCCCGACGAGGACTAGAACAAAAAGATGGAACATTCTGAAACGGCGACTTCGGAATACAGCCGAGAATACATGTAACGGGTCAGAACGAATATGACAGTGCCAAAGGACGGCCTCTGATTGGAGAAGAGTCTTCTTGAGTTGAGTAACATTGGGGAGAATAAACTGTATGAAAACTGGTTGTTGTTGTTGTTGTTGTCTCATCTGTCATCCTTGTTGTTGTTGTTCTCTCATCTGTCTACATCATGGCCTCGAGGCGTTGCTACAAGATGACACCTCCCACGACCCATTTGGACCCATAGTGGACCATCTCCATCCCCAAAACCTTCCTTCACTTCCCCAAAATGCCTGCTTTCTATACTACGACCAGACTACGCATGCGCAGAATGTTGAAAACAGACGAAACACTAGTCCAGGCGGATGCTCCATCACGAATGCTTTACAATGCTACCTCACTCGACCCAATCAGACCAATAGTGGCCCATCTCGATCCCAAAACGTCTATTTCCATACCCTTCGTCTACTGCTCATGCGCAAAATGACGTCAGTTTTACGTCACACCCATCCCGTAGGATGCTTCTTCACGAATGCTTCACATTGATACCTCATACGACTCAATCGGACCATTAGTGGTCCACCTCGACCCCAAAACGTCTATTTCCATACACTTTGTCTACTGCGCATGCGCAGAATGACGTCAGTTTTACGTCACACCCATCCCTACGGATGCTCTCTCATGTATGCTTCCCATTGATACCTCACTCGACTCCATCGGACCACTAGTGACCCCTCTCGGCCCCTAAACGTCTATGTCCATACCCTTTCTCTACTGCACATGCGCAGAATGTTGAAAACGGAATACACACCCCTCTCGGCGGATGCTCCCTCACGTATGCTTTACAATAATACCTCCCACGACCCAATCGGATCACTAGTGGCCCACCTAGACCCCAAAACGTCTGTCCATACACTTTGTCTACTGCGCATGCGCAGAATGTTGAAAACAAACAACACACTAGTCCAGGCGCATGCTCCTCCATGTATGCTTTACATTCATACTCGACACCACAGGACCAATAGGGGCTCACCTAGACCCCAAAATGTCCACCCAGTATGGACCTATGCACTGAACCAGTATGGACCTATACAGACCTACCCGGGACTTTTCGAAAAATTTCACCGCTTACCCCCGAGATCTTTACCATCGTGTTTTTCATGGTGAGACGAAGAACCCCACGACCCATTGTAAAATCCACAAATGACCACTCCCCTCTACAGGCAAAATAGATGCAAATGTGCGAATCAAGGGAGATCACCGGGCAATTTCGCCTACAGAGGGTTGGCCTAGTCCGAGTTGTCTCCCTTGCGTGCAGAGTGTATAGATGGCGCTACGATCTTAATTCTGGTATCATCCGGGGAAATTGTCCCTGGACGCCATTTTGGAGCTAGAAATATGACACAAACGGACCTGCACGAATGATTTTCAACCTTTTGCGAGTGATTGTACCATGCAAAATTATATAAAACTAACGATCGGGTGTATGTATCTAATTCATTCATACCACGGAAGACCACATGACGTCATGCTCCGTCGGTCATCATACGTAGGACGAACGTTGTGCGGCCGCCATTTTTCTTTGTTTGTTTGTGCAAACTGGGCAATAAACGCTCGCCCCTGGGGTCGCACGAATGCTAGAGTCGTCATAATAACATCGTACAACACCTATAGATTATGTTTATTACTATAAGTCTTCCTCCCCATGGTTTCAGATATTTTTATTGTGCCAATACGGTTTCTCGCTCTGTGGAGAGGGTTTCCCACTGGCAATTTAACATGGGCAAATAGACGGCAAAATTGTCGGGGACCCTGATTGAGAATAACGTGCGATCGCGCAGTATGCCAAAATCAACCGAATATTTTTGTCTCCTGCCACGTTTGTTTACATTCCCATGACACTTCGATGTTCGTGTAAATGTTTTTTGATGAAATACGACGTACCAAACAAGAATATGTACACTGTATGTTGAACATAAAATAAAATCTTTCCCTCCTCTCTCCATTTTCATTGAACACATACTTTTATGGGATCAAACATTTTTTTAAATTAACGAGACTTCTATACATTTTTTTTCTAAATGAGACCGCTCACAGAATGTAAACAATAGCCCAGTGAGCGGTCGCACAACGTTGGGCCTACGTTAGTCGAAGATGGCGAATTTCAAGATGGCCGTCAGTACGTTTGACCAACGTCGCTAAAGGTCATCGCGTACATTGACATGACACCGATTTTGCGCGTCTGTGATTGGCGGCTGAAAAATACGTTGGTCGATCGTCGGGGTTTTTTCAGAGCGTGGGCGGATATTTTTCTATAAAAAGGGACAGTTTTTGAGATCTGTATCCATTTTCTCAAAGTTGAGGCGAAGCCATGTTGCACAATAATACGAGTTCCTAATCACCACGCTGCACAGAGCCAGCCAGTGCAGTTTTCAGTGTCGGTACACTTGCGCGAGAAGCCGACTTTATCCCACAGTCTATTGGGCAGTACTGGCGACCGTTTGTACGGTACCTTGGAGTAACAGACGAGGTCATCGATTACGTCAGAACACTTCACCCGTTCGACCTAAGAAAACAGATAAACGAGTGTATTGATACCTGGTACCGGCTAAAAAAGAACGGAGGCTGTAGACAGCAACTGATAGAGGCTTTACGTCGTGCTCACCGCTTGGACTTAGTGGAGAAGTTAGAATCGGGGCGGTACTAACCAATACGAGCATGCAACGATCACCGATAGGAATCCAGAGCACGCTGATGAGGGAAATTTTACCACAGATCCCGACGACCCGCCTATAGAAGTATTACCCACACAACAAGCTGTGCGTACAATCTACCAACGTCACTGTCCTACTATCCGGCACTGTTTTCACCGCCATCGGCCGATATTGGACTTATACAATTTCCGGTTAGAGGAAAATACCCGTCTCGCCCACTACGGCTATACTATTTTCGAGGACCAAGCTACGCCCTTCATACCAACGACCACCTGGAATAAGGCCTTACAGAATGTACAAGAGCTACATGTTGAGCAGACCTTTCGCCTCCGTGTGCATGAGGATATCCCGGAAAGCGACATCAAAAACTTTTTGGATACCAAACCTAGGCGATATCGGGACGATCCTCATTTTCAACTGGAGCTACGTAACTATATCGATTTAACTATCTAAGCTGCATTTTCAGCTGGAGCTACGTAACTATATCAATTTGAATATCTGAGCGGCATTTTAACTCGTTGTTTGAACTAAACTCATACCCGTCATATTGAAAAACGGTGAGTCACTCTTGTATATTTTGTGGAAGAGAATTGAAATTTTAATACTACAGTTAAAATATTATTTATATATTTGACCCCGTTGAAAAGGGTGAGTCACGCTTGTATATATTGTGTAAGAGAATTGAAACTTGATTATTACAGTTAATAATATTATTTATATAATTGACCCGTCATGTTGAAAAGGGTGATTTGCTGTTATATGATATCCCGTATTATTGTCAGCAGAATAAAAAAATATGTCATCTCATTGTGGGACGCCTTCACGTACTTCTACCCCAAGCGCAAAGTGCTCTCCGATGGTGTGACTACAACGTATCTGGACATTTAGAGTGATAAATATGAACTTACACTGCGAATATTGCGCTGGACTTTCAAATGTTTATAATTAGAGGAACTAACTGTTGTATATATATGTTCTATAAACGCTAAAGCTGACACTGCAGATATTCCACCGGACTTGAAATGTTATAAATAAGAGGAATAACTGTTATATATATATATAGTGTTCTCTGTTATAAAATGTGTTCTTTCATACAACATTGTGAGTTTGGGTACTTTTGTATACCGTAGTTAACCATTTGAAAAGAGGGAATTGGCTCGTATTGACCTTGATGACTGACCCTGGTATATATGGCCATGTCCCTCGTTGCCCCTGGTGGCAAAAACTGGAACTAGGGGGGATAACTCCGGGCTGTCAGAGGACCCCGGAAGTGACCCCCTGTGAACCATTATTAATATCCGCTTTATAAAGGGGATGTGGACCCTTATTGACTTACTTCCGACAGGGGGCGCCACCAGTCCCTTTTTTATTGCACCATTCTTAATATCCGCTATTGTAAAAGGGGAAATTGAAGCCTATTTTTACGCAGATGGCCGCCATTTGTCTCGTGGCGTCACTTGACCGGAAGTGACCTTTGGCCCCAGGCGCTGCAACTTCCGGTCGTGACCGGAAGCCTGGGGTCAAAAGTCACTTCGTGACCGGAACCGGAAATAACGTCACGAGACAGGTGGCGGCCATCTGCGGAAAAATAGGCTCCAATTTCCGCTTTATATAACGAGAATGCTTTGGAGTTCATACTTTTCAGTAGTGTAGCATGATATCTGGTAGCCGGCGAATGTCCTCATCAGGTTTCAGCGCATGGATCCATATACTTACCGTCTCTTGAACATTAGATTTAGTTTTTAACATTTACCGCTACAGCTGGAATAGATCTGACCCCAGAAAAACCTGGACCGTACCTGAGATTCGTGGGGTACAGCTCCGGTGTGTATTGGAACAGCGTTCCCCAAGAAGCGGAAATGGCAAACTGGCCGACCATAGTGAAACCCACAACCACACCGGAAACAGAATCACCTGGATAAAATGATGCGATCAGTAATGTTGATGATCTAATGCACGAAAGTAGTAGATATCATAACATCATGTGCAAGATAGCACTGGATATTTACCATCCAATCTACGCTGATTCAACCCGCGTCAGACGTACCCTCCCGTATTCTCTCTTTGTTACCCAAGGATAAGGAGACGAATTACAAGCGTCGGGTCCGTCATTCATAACTCAGCCTTCGTCCATTAAAGAATATCCGCGTCCATAATCCAAAGACCTATTCCATATTCCATATAACAGTATTAGCACCAAATTCAAAAAGACAATCATAGTATACATAAACATAGGCTAGTTTCCCGCAAGAGGGAAGCGGTCAACCGTTTTTCACGATGACGGCAAGACATCATGATGTTCCAAAAATATCAAATCGGTATCGCTGATCAGTATTCTTAATTAATTCTTAATTCTTAATAATATTCGTTGCAAAGTCGTCATCTAGAGAATGATGTATCTCAGTCAGTCACGCTTTAATTGCGACTGTTCATATGAGCATATGAGCAGTTCATACGAACTTTCATTCCCTACTCTCCTGGGTAACAAGGAGGGTATAATGGACGTATGCTGTTGGGACGTCACAAAACATTGTTGCAGAAACTTATAAAACAAGGCTATACCACCAAGCGCCTCCACTCAAAGTTTCTCAAATTTGGCGATACATTCGCATGCTGATAGCAAAATACGAGCGTAGCTTGCAAGATCTATGGCGTTACGCTTCGTAACTTGTATCTAATTCCGCTTAACCCGGGGCTAGGGGCCGTATGGACCCATGGCTCATATGAACAGTCACAATCAAAGCGTTACTGAGATACATCATTTTCTAGATGACGACTTTACAACGAATATTTTGGATTAACAATACTGATCAGCGATAAGGATTTGATATTTTTGGAACATCATGATGTCTTGCCGGCATCATTGAAAACTGTTGACCGCTTCTCTCTTGCAGGAAACAAGCCTATGTTTATGTATACTATGATTGTCTTTTGGAATTTGGTGCTAATACTGTTATATGGAATATGGAATAGGTCCTTCGAGTATGGACGCGGTTATACTTTAATGGACGACGGCTGAATTATGAATGACGAACCAGACGCTTGTACTACATCCTTTATTCACCCATTGTTACCCAGGAGTGTAGGCGATGGAAGGTCGTACGTCACTTATACTCTCATTGCTACCCAAGAGTAGGGGATGAAAGGTCATACGTTCGATATTATCTCCTTGTTACCCAGGAGTAGAAGATGAAATGTCATACATCCCTTATTCTTTCATTGTTACCCAGGATAGCAAGGGGTGAAAGGTCATACGTACTATTGTCTCCTTGTAACTCAGGAGGTTAGAGGATGAAAGGTCATACGTCCCTTATTCTCTCCACGTTACCGGGACAGTAAGAGATGAAAGGTCATACGTCCTTTATTAGGGTTGCAAGCCAGAGGCGTGCAAACCTCTTAGTATTGGTATTATTTTTAATCTTCCGTCTGATTTTGTCCCAAAATTTCCTTGGTCGCTATTTGACCGATGAAGTCGAAACTTCAGGTGTTGAAGAATGTGAGATCTAATGCATATCAAAAGAAGAAGCCGATTGGTCAGATGGTTTGGTGGCCATCTTGGTTTATCCTAAAACCTTTCGAGATCTTCTTCTCTGGAACCGCTGGGACGATTGACTCGAAACTTGATGGGCATGATCGATGGATCGAGGGCTCTCAGTTTTCTATTTGAAAATTTGCTCGGTCAAATAAAATGGCCGCCATTGACCAATCAAAATTGCCGGATTTTCAAATAACGGATATGAATGGCGGAAGTGACTACATATATGCATGCGGTATGACAATCACGAATATGCAAACATTTTGCCTTAGGTCACGTGGTTTGGCCGCCATCTTGAATTTTGTCAGAAACTGAACACTTCTTCTAGGGGGCTATAACTCGTGACCTATAGGTGGTACAGCCTTGCAGTTTGCTGCATTATATTGTCCAGGAGCAGCTCTTTCGGGTATATGTCAACCATTTCAACTTAGCTTCAATAGTTTTCTCGCAATTTTCAGATGAAAATCACCCGAATTTGTGAATTGACGGATTGTGTATGTTCGATCTAAAACAAAGCAAATGACGTTTTGCCAAATAGGATGTCTTGCTGGTCAACCTATTGCTGTTGGTTCATTGGTTACGATGGGTTTGCAACCCGAGGATTTACCCTTGATACTATTTTTTCCATTTTATCTCCTTCTCGGTCTCAATGGCTGATTCATTGGTTATTTTTTTTGAAAATTTGACCGAACATTGTAGTTTTGACGAATCAGATTGATTCTTGAGCATTTATATTTACGATTCCTGAGTCTCCAACAGATTACTCGTTTTCTTATGCTTTGATCGACAATCTACCTTTATTGGAATTCGTATAGTGTACCATTTTGATGAACTACCATTGATCTTTGCAAATTCCTGGGAACGTCAATGAGATTGAAAAGCAGTTTTGGTTTAAACAAATTTTATTGCAAACACTGTTTACAATGGGGGCACAATGAGCCCAAGGCTCGTTAGCGTGTCCCCCTATAGGTATAATATGATACATGTTGTTTAAACGGATACATTTATAATGTAAAAAGCAGAAGCGTCGGGACATTGTTTCTTAAGTTGCTTACTTCTGTAACAGACGTAGATAGTGGGAGAAAAAGAAATAGTGGGAGACAAAAATGTGATAATATTGTAAATACGAGGTTTTTAAGTGAGAAAAAAAAATGAGGGAGCTCCATTTGTCGAATGTACGCTCGATGTGAGCCGCCTGCATGTCACGGTCGAGATGTGATTATGAACACTAGAATCGCTTAGTGTCTGTGATAAATGATCCTAAGCATTTTTGAACATCGATGTTTTTGAAAACTGTTTTGTCGTAAAAGCCAAAAATAGAGTGGGAATATCATACAAGATGGGGCAATTGGAATCATTCAATATAGTTGCAGAGAGTTTTGCAAGGAAAGAATGTCGTTGAGTAAAGAAGAGAGGGCAGTGTAAGAAATAATGCTCGGGAGTTTCATTCGAATTACAAGCGTCTAGTCCGTCATTCATAATTCAGCCGTCGTCCATTAGAGAATATCCGCGTCCATAATCAAAAAGACAATCATAGTATACATAAACATAGGCTTGTTTCCTGCAAGACAGAAGCGGTCAACAGTTTTCAATGATGCCGGCAAGACATCATGATGTTCCAAATATATCAAATCCGTATCGCTGATCAGTATTCTTAATCCATAATATTCGTTATAAAGTCGTCATCTAAAGAATCATGTATCTCAGTCACGCTTTGATTGTGACTGTTCATATGAGTACCATGAGGATCTTGAAGTACATGGGTTCATACGGCCCTTAGCCCCGAGTTAAGCGGAATTAGACACAAGTTACGAAACGTAGCGCCATAGATCTTGCACGCTACGTTCGTATTTTGCTATCAGCATGCGATATGTATCGCCAAATTTGAGAAACTTTGAGTGGAGGCGTTTAAAAGCCCACAAATACATGTTGGGTCTACTATTAAATGATTATTGAACAGATCTTGCTTCAGATTACTGCAACCATTACTTATTCGGCACAGGATTATATTATTTTCTCGTGATCCGACATAATACCATGGAGAAGGGGTGGATGTGGGATACATGTGCATAACATTACGTTTGAACTCGATGAGTGTGACTGAATTTCTTACAGGATCCGGCAGAGTATTCCAATCACGCACAGTCGCTGGAAAGAATGAATTGTGGTATAGCGTAGTTCTACACCGATGTGGTGTGAACTGGTTAATATTACGAATGTTGTATGGATTTCGATTGTGGGTCAGTAATGGGAGATAACTATGCAAATATGACGGAGCCATTCCATGTACTATTTTATAGAACATAGTAAGGCGGTGTATTTGGCGCCTTTGAGACAATTTTTCAAAACCAGCTTCAATATACAAATTTTCTGAGGAACAACTACGTGTAACTCCAGTTATTATTCTTATGGATTCTTTTTGAATAAGTTCCAACCTGTTAACCAGAGCGTCGTCAATGTTGTCCCAAACAACATCAGCATACTCCAAACCCGGTCTAACAAAGGTCTTGTACATAATTTCGAGACTTTTTCGATCAAGTAGATATTTAAGTCCTCTGAGAATAGACAGCTTACGCTGTGCTTTTATAATCAATGTTTCAACGTGGTCATGCCAGGTACCTCTTTTATTGAAGATTACGCCAAGGTGTTTATGACTGGGTGATGGGTTAATGACATTATTATCAAAAATTATGTTAATAATAGAAGGTTGCAATCGCCTTGATATCAAAAGGGATATTGTCTTTGTAGTGTTGAAATCAACCAAGTCTCAGACCATTGTTTTATTAAATCTAGATCACGATTGATAACAAGTGTTGTTCCATTTAGTTGTTCAGAGATAACATATAGACACGTATCGTCTGCAAATAAACGTATATTACTCAAGATGCCATCAGGGAGGTCATTGATAAATTATAGAAATAACAGAGGCCCCAATACGGAGCCCTGTGGTACGCCAGCATGAATCCGGAGGGTGTCTGATTCAGTACCGTTAAGCACAACTTTTTGCATTCGGTGTTCTAAGTAGCTTTCTATCCACTGAATCATAGTACCAGAAATGCCAAACTGCTTCAGCTTATGAATAAGTCCTCGATGCCAAACCCGGTCAAATGCTTTAGAAATGTCGAAGAAGACGAATTGAACCTCTTTATGTTGGTCAATTGCAGAGACGATATCAGTATATATTTGTAGCAGCTGTGTAACAGTAGAATGAGATGGTAAAAAACCGGACTGCTTTTGATTTATTTCGTACTTAACAAAATCAAATATGTGCTTGGCTACAACTAGTTCCATTACTTTGCTAACACAACTCAAAAGAGATATGGGCCGATAATTAGAACAAACACTACTTTCGCCTTTCTTATATATTGGTGTTACATGGGCTAACTTCCACTGAGTGGGAAATGCACCGATGTCCAGTGAGAAATTAAAGAAGTCGGTAAGCACAGGAGCTGAAATATTTCTTTCCATATAAAGACATTTTGGGCTAATTGAGTCTGGGCCTAGAGCTTTTGAAACATCGAGGTCAGTAAGTATAGCCATCACTTCTGCAACAAAAACCTGAATAAGATTCAGGCAGTTGTTTTTACAAGACGAAGGAGGTAGCTGTGAACGTGAATCATCTATTTTTGTTATATTAGTGAAGAATGTGTTCAGTACATCAGCCTTTTCCTTATTCTCATATGCAAACGTACCGTCAGAATATTTTCATGGTGGAATCTCGTTAAATGTCGAGTTACTGTCTCTCAAGAGGGATTTACCCAATTTCCACCAATATTTTGAACCTACTCGACCAGTGTGAATTCTATCCGCAGTTTTCTGTTTAAACTTTTCCTTAGCGGAACGAACTAATTGATTACAAAAATTTCGTTGTCTTTTAAACAGTATAGCATCATTGTCGATCATGGTTGTTCTACTCTTCCTATATAATTTGTCTCTAATTTTCATTTCATGTTTGATTTTGTTTGTTATACAGGGATGATCGCTAGGCTTTATTGTAACCTTTTTATGTGGTATACTTTGACTGGATGCGTTTTTAATATTAACCGTCAGATTTTCACGAGCACTGTCGCTATTGTGAGTAGGTATTGTTCAATCCGAATTAGAAAGTAATTCATTGAATTTGGACCAGTCTGCGTTGTCCTAGTCCCATATTACGCGCTGGTAACTTTTTTTCTGGGGATACGCGACTAGAGATTTACAAACGTCGGAAAATGATCACTACATATAGGTGCCAATACCCCACTGTTAATAATTAATTGATATGTATTACAAAGAATAAGATCTAACAGAGAATTGGAGACTGGTCGAATAGCTTCCGTTATGAGTTGGTTAAAAACAAAAGTAATGATTAAATCTTTAAGGGAATGTAGGGAAGTGTTAAATAAATCTTCGTTCAGGTCTCCAAAAATCAGAACATTTTTTGCCAGGATTGGCATCAAGGACATATTCGATGCTGTCTGAAAGTGTATTGGGTGGTCTGTATATTGTGCATATTAAAGACTTGGGGTTATCATGAACTTCGATCCATACCATTTCTTGCCCTTGACATTCATATTGTTTTCTACGAGATACTGCAGTATTGTTAGATGTACAAACACACACCCCTCCCCAAGCTTGCTGGCGGTCGCAGCGGTAAGGTTCGCGAAACAGCAGCATTATCAATCATTGAGGTCAAGTGACTCTCGGTAAGCGCAATTATGTCAAAGGTATTAAGGTTTGCTTGAATCAGATCCAGTTTGGATTTAAGACCACAAACATTGTATTGGACAACAGACAACACCCCGGTCACAGGTGGCCCAGGATTAGTTTCTATATCACCAGATAGAGTAAGTAGAATAAGCAAAATGCTCAAGGCAGCAAAGTTTTCAACATTTCCCAAGAAAAGCAGTTTTTCCATGAGATACTGACGCTGGTAACCATTTCGAAATAAAGACTGTTTCCGACCACATCGTAGTCATAAATCTTCCTTGATATGCTGGATTTCTGTCTTGGACGTCACTTGTTGGCGTTAAACGCCACGGTATGCTTATCGCAAGGTATAGTAACGCATAAATCCAGAACTTGTCTCATTCTTTCGCAAAAGCAGATTCAAATTGCTTTGGGTGAACACTCATTGACACAAATAAACGTTCAGACTGCTCGGATATGTGTTCTCTAGGGTTTGAGTCAGCGAATAGGAGTCTGGGATCTGATCTAAAAACTTGATTTTTCGCCAAAATGTCTCCAGGACAACTTAGCAACGCCACAAACCTTGGTCAAAAGTGAATGCGGGTATAGGTCACTATAGGCCGTCGGTAGTCTCAGTATGTTGCTGTTGTCGTGCTCAGGTTTCCTTCTCCAAATTATGGCATTAAGGTTTATGCTCGACGTATTGTGTCGTGAAGGTGTAGGTGTCAATCTTAAACACAAAAGACAGTTAATTCAATGCCGATCGCAAAATAGTTCTTCTTGAAATCTAATTTTACCTCTACAAAAAGTGCCACTAAGGTGCATTTCAAGAATGCATAGGGCAGGAACGTATCACGTTCGGGCAGCATTTGCGGACAAGTACACAAGGTAGAAAATTAATGCACCTGTACGCATGTTTGGGGATTTCCTTAAACCCATTATGTGAAAACCATAACCCATCATCCAAGGTCTTGAAATATCGAGTCCAAGGTCATGAAGCGCTTGTCGGAGGCGATGGATCGTGTAATTGTGGTGAGTCGTATTCACACGATACATTCAAAGCGACTAGAAACTGTATTTCTGAAAAACTAGTATAGGCCGATTTTTCATACAACAAAAATAGCATGAGATTAGCATACCATGGCGTTTTACGCTAATAAATGACGTTTAACGCAATATACCAAGGAATATCGATTGAATACAATGTGGGTGGAAGCATTTTTCAAATTGGAAAAGTTTTCCTTCAATAGATTTTTGGAAACAAAATCGCTTTTTCATAGTTCATCTGATATGGTACACTACTCGAATTCCAGTACAGGTAGATTGTCTACCAAAGCTCAAGAAAATAAGTAACCCTATACGCAGATTCATTAACCGTCGAAAGAAATAATCAATCCGCCAGAGCTACACTGTTCTGTCAAAGTTTCGAATGTTTTACCAATGAATCAACCATTGTGGCCAAGACTGTATCTTAAAGACGTCATCAGCCTCAAATCTCAAATCTAGGCTAGGCTCTCCCAAACTCCGCGAAAGTGGCATACCGGGTATGTTACGACAGGCACAAAATAGAACACATTTGACCATAAACAACTAAACTTGTGTCCACCATTCATGAGAAAATAGAAGGAATTTGTCTTTAAAAATAAACGGCATGGCAGCCATGCCGTTTATTTTTCGATCGCCGTGTCAACAATCGTTTACACGTGTGGTGCATTCTACCTACGTATGCTCTGCCACTCTACCGAAACTTAGGCACGAGCCATGACGTTATCCCATGGCTGCAGCTGTTCAGCATTCAGATTCGTGAGCGTCGCTACGTCACTAACACGTCACGCAGTGACGTCATTTTCCTCTCCACGTATAGCATATATTCAATGGCGAAACAGAAAACCCGTCGAAGTGGGCCGAGTTTCAAATTTCTCTGAGAAGATATTCTTGCATTCGTTGTTTATGACAATCCCACTATCATCAATTATAATGCCTATGATGCTTTAGCAAACTTCGCCGCTGAAAAACAGACGGGACATAGTTTACAAAATCCATCGATTTTGAGGCTGATTACATCTTTAAGCCATTTTCGTGCCTCAAATTTGATTGCAGGAAAGAAGATTTAAAAAAAAACTATATTGCATAATCCCAAGGTTTCATTTGGGGAACCTTGTGTTTCCTTACCAAAAGAATTCGACATCACCTGTTCAGCGGCGTCGAAGAAACGGAACGCGCAAAAGGATTAGTGCGTTTACATGAGAAAAATTTCCTTAACTGTTACATTTGCTAGATCCTGTGTAACCTGTGACGATTTTAATCAACGTCACAAAATATTATTGCAGAAACTTATAAGACAGGGCTATACCGCAGAGCGTCTCCACTCAAAGTTTCCCAAATTTGGCGATCACATGCGAATAGCAAAATACGAGCGAGATCTATGACGTTACGTTTCCGCTTATCCCGGTGCTAGGGGCCGTAGAACCCATGCAGTTCAAGGTACATGTATTCATGCTGTTCATATAAACAAGCGCAATCAAAGCCTGAATGAGATACATCATTCTCTACATAACGACTTTACAACGAAATTCATATGGATTAAGAATACTGATCAGCGATACGGATACGATATTTTTTTAACATCATGATATCTTGCCTTAATCATTTTAAGTTGTTGACCGCTTCTCTCTTGCAGGAAACTAACCTATAATTATGTATACTATCATTTTTTTAGTATGGTGCTAATGGAATAGATCTTTGGATTATTGACGCGGAAATCCTTTAATGGACGACGTCTGAATATTGAATGTCGGACTAGACGCTTGTGTCTTAGTGAAGCAAACCATGTATTTCTTCAATTCTGCATAAATCTGTGTTTCGTACAGACAAAATACCGAAAATTTATTCTGAAAAGGCTCACAGTTAAGAGTGACGTAAATCAACGTCAGCGGGCGTTTGAGATAGGGCTTTTTGGCTTTTTCTTATACATTTTAGCACTAATGTTTCAATAAATCTCTGTGAATATGTTTCTATGTTAATATATCAAGGCAGATATGATGATATCAAAAAGATTATATTAGTTTGGGTTCAAGGTGTCATATTTTCGATCCATAAATAAATCTTTGCTGAAATACGACATATCCAAGAACAGAAGATCTCCTCATTCCAAACGTTCGTTAGCGCTGTTATAGGCCTACGTCATTTTTAAATGTGAGCATCTGCATTATAAAATTGGCTTCTTTTTTGTCTGAAACATGTATGTTGGTATGCTTTAGGTGCAGAAGTGGAAAACATGTTTTTCACTTTACTAGTGTAAATGGTAAAGGAGTGTTTCCTATGTGAATGCCAGTAATCCTTTGACGAAAAAAGTACTATGCTTCCAATCATACTGACTTGGAACCATGATCAGGCCATAAATGACCGTTGTCAAACTTCAAGTACTTCAAATAATTATAATAATGATAATCATGTACATGTATATCGGGAAATGTCAATTTGCGTTAAAATAAATTATTCTGGTTTCTAATAGAGTAGTTTACTGGATATATATTGTAGTGTGGCATACCGAGAAATGTATTCAACAACACCGTGGCGAGTAGGAAAATTCCGGCCATAGCATGAAAAAACATACATGTCTTCCTTCTACCAAACCTGAAACGAATTGTTTCTCGCATCTTCAGTATATAAACCTGGACATACTATAACATCATATATACAATCAGGAATATAAGCACTGGTGGTCTTTCAATGTTAAAATATTGTTTTTCTACTCAGCCAAAGATAATTTTTCTCAGAAATTCTCTTATGCTGTTGGTCAAAACAATTGTGAAAATTTTAAAGAACATATTAAAAGAAGCTAGAATTGAGATACATAGATATTCTATCAAAGATGTGACATGGGCAATTTGGTCAATTTATCTCGTTCACGTACCACCAAGTATTCATCGTTCCACATAAATTTTCAACATATAGTACAGTCTTACTTGACCATCGTGTAATAGGAGACGAAACCAGCGGGTAAGGGAACAACGCTGACCAGGAAGTAGTTGAGAAATCTGTCACCGGCTAGTTTGGCTGCTGTCAGGGAAAGACCAAACGATGTCAAGGCATTGACGGTCCTACAACAATGGCATTAGCATAAAAAGTCAAGCAATCTCGGTGACATTCTGTCACAATAATAGCGATGACATACGCCATCAATGACCAATCAACGCTACAATATGATTCAGAATACGTGTGTCGGAAATAGTCGAATGCTTGGGGGAAACCCCAACCCAGCTCGTCACGTAACTATCAGGAACCCCCTTCTAACAATGTCGCGAAGTTCCGTAAGCACTGCCACAAACTCAGCAGCGAGTAGGTCACCAACTGACTTTGAGATGAGAAAAAAAGTCAAATCTGCTTACAATCAGATTGATGACCTGACAGGCCGATACTCTGGAATATATTCATGGACGGCGGCTCCCTGTACATAACGACTGACGTCTGACG
The DNA here is from genome assembly GCA_036873755.1 of Hanleya hanleyi. Classification (NCBI taxonomy): domain Eukaryota; kingdom Metazoa; phylum Mollusca; class Polyplacophora; order Lepidopleurida; family Hanleyidae; genus Hanleya; species Hanleya hanleyi. The sequence continues at coordinate 44,744 of JAVTVY010021965.1, forward strand.
GACGTAAAAATTCATTTGCCTGTACTCACCAGGAAAAGAACATGATCAAGGTAGTAATACGAAGTCTCCGAATTTTCATAATGCTCCAAAATGTTGTCTGTGAACGGGTCTCAAACTTCTCAACACGCTTGAATTCATCTTTCTCAGTTACATTATCTTTGAAGGGCACGACCTTGTCATCTATCGATTTGGAGAGTGTGTTTATTTCAATCTTTCCATTATCAAGTTTTCCATTTATCCTACTACTGTTGATGTCCGGCATCCCATTTTCTCGATCCTTCAATCTAGCCTCATCAATATGTAGTTCCTCAACCGTTTCCCGGATACATATTTCGGTTTTTGCATTGACTTCGCCAGCATCCGCCTTGTTGAGCTTGATGGCTTTCCCGATAATCTTTCTGGCTTCATCGACTTTTTCGTTCGCGAATAACCATCGTATTGATTCATCCAGGAATCTGGAGGTAACATCACAATATTATGTTAGAATTGCAAGCTTCATGACCCTGTTAACCCTACCTTGGGAGGGGGAGGGGGAGGAGAGGGGGGGGGCAAAATGGCCCCCTACCAAACTTTCTGCGCTATCTTCGGAACGACAAACTCCGTGACTTTATAGTTTATCATATTGGGGTCATTTTCAGCCTATTTGCATGACCCCCCGAGCAGAAGATCATTGATAAATTCAAGATGGCGACCACGTGAGGTATCAGAAAAGTGATTTTTTTCGTCATATTTCTTCAAAATTTCTGCTTTTGCGCGGTGAAAAGTGTGCAAAAACTATTTTATTTTGCATCACATTAATATTTACTAATTTATCATGCAGTTTTTCCGGAGAAATTGCATAAATAAAAAATTCGGAAAATCGAACAAAAAATGCCCTTTTTGAAAATGACGTCACTGTGACGTCATCAAAGCGGCCATCTTGGATATTTTTTTTACATTTTCTGGGTTTCAGTTCCCTAGCTCAAGGGGTAAGAAAATTAATTAGGGGAGGGGGGAGGGGGGGGGGGCAGGCCAGGATACGTCTCAAAAAGCCCAGGCCAAATAGGGTTAATATCCAATTGTTCTGAAATAGCAATTTTTCGTTTAAGCAAACTGCGACCTTTTATGGTCATAAGAGGTTGTCAGCGGGTGTCGAACAAATTATCCATTGTTAATCCACACACAGCTTTCACGACCGTTTTTCTGCCATTTTGATTTTTGTCCACCAGAAGAGCAATACATTTTGACGTCACCCTATGAAATTATGAAACAAGTATTACGGAATTTTATATGGAGATTAAAGTTATCTGAAACGTGATATATCATAAATATCACAGCGAAATAGCACTCATTCTGCGGAGTTTTGTTCGATAAAGGCTGCAATTATTTCTTCAATTCTGCAAAAAAGCTGTGTTTCGTAGAGAAACACCCAAAGATGTTCTACCGTTCACACTCGGAGTCAAAACTGAGGTAGAAAAAGAGTCGACTGACGTGTGAAATTGGACTTTCGTCTGTTTCTGGCTTTTTCGAATACGTTATACCATGAATATTTTAATATACCTAAAAATGACAACATCAGAACCCAAACCAATCTAAAGTTTTCAAAGTCCCCATATCTGATGTGATATTACTTCGAAATATTAATTCGATTCAAGGTCAAGGTCGGTATATTAAAAATCAAGCCCCCGCCCCCCTCCCCCCCACAAAAAAAACAAACACAAGAAATCCCCATTTCAAAGTCCGATAACGCTGTTTTACGCTGGCAGTACAATAATTTGTCTGTACGAAGCAAAGCATTTGTGCAGAATTGAAGAAATTCATTTTTGGCTTTACTAATGTTTTTTTTAATTATTATTTCCGTATGTTAACGTAATAACGCCTTTATCGGGAGCTAACTGCTGATTTTGTACAAGTTCCAACGTCGGCGACTAATTAAACTGGAGACACTATTTAGTAAAGTTAAGAAGATCCTGTATCTCAGTCACGTTTTCATTGTGACTTTTCGTCTTTTAATCGTGAATGATATGTACATTACCGGTGGTAATTTCAGAATTTCTGATCATTTCTACCAGCTAGAGGAAGATGAGATTGCCGTGTGGTTTCGAGCCACGTTGGCGTTGCGTTTCGTAACTTGTGTTTAATTCCGCTTAACCCGGGGCTAGGGACCATATGAACTCATGTACTTCAACATCCTCATGCTGCTCATATGAACAGTCACAATCGAAGCATGACTGAGATACATCATTCTCTAGATGGCGACTTTACAACGATTATTATGGATTAAGAATACTGATCAACGGATTTTATATTTTTGGAACATCATGATGTCTTGTCGGCATCATTGAAAACTGTTGACCGCTTCTCTCTTGTAGGAAACTAGCCTATGTTTATGTATACTATGATTGTCTTTTTGAATTTGGTGCTAATACTGTTAAATGAAATATGGAATAGGACTTTGGATTATGGACGCGGATATTCTTTAATGGACTTCGGCTGGATTATGAATGACGGACTAGACGCTTGTAATAGCATATCGCTGTGGGCATCTAACGATAAGTATCTGTCAGAAATACATGTGAAACCGGAAATGGAAGATTTTTCAGATCAAATCTCAAATCATCGTCGGTCCTATGTTTCCCTGTTCAACCAAAGAACATGGCAAGTAATTGTGGCCGTGGACCGACGGTGAGTTAAAAAGCGTATGTAAGCTGCGGAATGTACAAGTACTTACATCATGCAAGGAACCATTGTGAGAACAGTAGTGGCGGTTATGGCCACCTGGAGGTAACGCCAACTTATGAACCGAAAGCCGTACGCCATTCCCGTCATGACGCACATGAACGTTGCCCATGTTACTGGGCCCAGGATGCTGGGAACAGTCCTTCTCGTGGTGGGCAAGATCTCGAGCGGCATCACACTGAAGGCTGTCACGTGACCCTGTGAAAGGGAAATGGTGTTTTTTCCAATGTTCCAAACAAATAGCTTTATTTCAAACCATATACGAGAACACTGAGGTGATGCCAAGGATCAGAACTTCCTCCACAGTATGGCTGTATTTGTCGACGCTCATTATCTAAGCCGCACTTCACAAGCGTCATTTTATTTCAAGAGTACGTTTCCTACCTCTCTTTACTGCAACCGATGTTCTAATAGAGGAATGTAGGCCAACTGTAGAAATAATTGCAGCTAATAAATTGTAGAATAAATGGCAGATAAATTTCTCAAATAAAATTTTTAATTGAAGTTTGAACTGATATTTATCTTGAATTTTTAAATCGAGATTTGAAATTCAAGTTGAAATTTGAAATTCAAGTTGAAATTTGAAATTCAAGTTGAAATTTGAACTTGTTCAAAATTGAAAAATTTCTAATATGTTAACTTTTAAATTCGAATTCAAATTTGATTGGAAATGGAACACTAGGCCGTTTTGTGCACTAACAACATTTTCGCTTACAAGCGTCTTATGTGTCACCTTACAGTCTCCGGGTTTAAATGATCAACCTAACTAACAAACGACATCCTCAGGACTTCCGATTTCAGTTAGATTGCAATCTGATTGAAACCAGATCTACAGAAACCGCTCCCCAACTTATTATCGCTCCTGTAGATCTGGGAACAACACCCATATCCCTGTTCTGAGTGCTGATCAGTCACAGAGAAGTAGTAGGTAAAACTGAAATTGATATGAGTTTCACCCGGATGTAACTATGACGTCACAACTTCCGATGGTGGCGCCATCTGTACATATTGGTGGCAAAAACCCGCACTAGGGGGAGACAACTCTGGCTGTGTCGTTCATCATCCTCTGGACATGTCCAGACTTGTCATCGGCAATGGCGGATCACTATAGTTCGGTTAAGCTTTGTATTCATCCGCGGTGATGCGGTCTGGCAGCGGTTTTGGCGGTGATTCGGTCTCGGGAAAAACCTTCCGCGGAGAAAAAGTAGTCCCTAGATAAAATGGTCCGATGGGATCGAGTGAGGTATCAAAGTGAAGCACTCGTGAAGGGGCATCTCACTGGACTAGTGGGTTGAAATAGCGTCATTTTGCGCATGCGCGGTGGCCCAAGGGTATGAAAATAGCCGTTTTGCGATCTAGGCGAGCCTCTAATGTGTCGATGGGGTCGTATGAGGTATCAAAGTGAAGCCTAGGTGAGGGGGCAGCTGATGGGCTGGGTGTGGGGTTGACATAACGGCATTCTGCGCATGCGCGGTGGCCCAAGGGTCTGAAAATAGACGTTTTGGAGCTAGGGGAGCCCCTAATGGTCCAATGGGGTCATATGAGGTATCAATGTGAAGCATTAAGAATGGCGTTGGTGGGCGTTGGTACAAGATGACACTTCCCACGACGAATTCGCACCGCGGATGGTCCAGGTCGAGCGTTTATTGTCCCGTGTATCTCCGCAGAAAATCAACAAACAAAATGGCGGCTCCAGGATGGTGTGGGGGCGCCCTTTCCACATCACGGCGTCGATCCAAACCATAGCGCCATCTGCACACACTGACGCAAGGGAGACAACTCGTGTGGCCCAAGGGTATGGAAATAGCCATTTTGGAGCTAGGGGAGCTAACAATGGTCCAATGGGGTCATATGAGGTATCAAAGTGAAGCATTCGTAAAGGGACATCTGATGGGCTGGGTGTGGGGTTGAACTATCGGCAATCTGCGCATGCGCGGTGGCCCAAGGGTATGGAAATAGCCGTTTTGGAGCTAGGGGAGGCACTCATGGGCCAATGGGGTCATATGAGGTATCAAAGTGAAGCTTATGTGAAGGGGCATCTAATGGGCTGGGTGTGGGGTTGAGCTATCGGCATTCTGCGCATGCGCGGAGGCCGAAGGGTATGAAAATAGACGTGTTGGAGCCAGGGGAGCCCCTAATGGTCCAATGGGGTCGAGTGAGGTATCAAAGTGAAGCTTATGTGAAGGGGCATCTGATGGGCTGGGTGTGGGGTTGAAATATCGGCATTCCGCGCATGCGCGGTGGCCCAAGGGTATGGAAATAGACGTGTTGGGAGCTGGAGTTACTCATGGTCCGATGGGGTCGAGTGAGGTATCCAAGTGAAGCTTATGTGAAGGGGCATCTGACCGAACTAGCGGCTCGGGCGTTGTCACCATTCTGCGCATGCGCATAGACGTTTTGGCATCTAGGGAAGCCCCTAATGGTCCAATGGGGTCGAGTGAGGTATCAAAGTGAAGCCTAGGTGAAGGGGCATCTGATGGGCTGGGTGTGCGGTAGGAATATCATTCTGCGCATGCGCAGATGCAATGCGGAGCTCGTCCAATCAGAAGCGAGTATTTCAAATCCGTCACACAGCACTCGTCCAATCAGAAGCGAGTATTTTGACCCGGTGCATTATGGGGCATATCCAAGATGGCGGCACGTATGTTCAAGATGGCGGCACATCCGGTGTCGGGATGTGGTCACCTAGTGTCGAAAACTGGACCCTGTATGGGTCCCGCTAGACGTTTTGGGAGCTAGGGGAGCCACGAATGGTCCAATGGGGTCGAGTGAGGTATCAAAGTGAAGCATTGGTGAAGGGGCATCTGATGGGCTGGGTGTGGGGTTGAAATAGCGGCATTCTGCGCATGCGCAGTCTGGCCGTAGTATAGAAATAGACGTGTTGGGGTGTAGGTGGGCCCCTAGTGGGTCGATGGGATCGAGTGAGGTATCCATGTGAAGCCTAGGTGAGGGAGTTACACTAGGGTGTCGTTTCCATTCTGCTGCGCAGGTCACGTGGGGGGTTGACACGTCCGTATGTTCAACCGCCGGGTTTTTCGCGCGCGCGTCATCACCGGCAGTGCGCGCGCGGGTCAAAAGGTCACATCCAGGTCAAAAGGTCTTCTTTTCGGCAAGGTTCGGAGAATACATAGAACTTATAGTAATAAACTTGATCTATACGTGTTGGACGAGTCTTCACTCACCGTATACACGTACCTCAATGAAATTGCCGCTCCAAACCTAGACCAAAAACACGTACTTGGTCTGTGGGCTGATTTCATTGGCTCTCTATTTTTACTATAGTGCTCTTGCATTCTAACATTGATGGGTTACATTTTGGCCCCATCCTACACCACTGATTTTCAGTTTGACTGAATCTCCACATTGGGCATTGACGCATTATGAATAAAACACACAAGACAGGGTTTTTTTGGTGAGATCTCTTTTTTTTTTATTCAGTGAACAACAACAACGTGAGAACAACCACGTGAAAACTGAAGCCCAGAACAAGGGGCTTGTACATTGAAAGAACTGAAGCCCGGAACAAGGGGCTTGTACATTGAAAGAACTGAAGCCCAGAACAAGGGGCTTGTAAACTTAAGCCCAGAACAGCGGGCGTGTGTACATTGAAAGAACTTAAGCCCAGAACGGGGCTTCTACATTGAAATGATGGGCGGCCCAGTCATAGACGAGTACATCGCGGTCCTCGGCCTTGGGGTACTCGTCAAACATCTGTACGATGGTAGATAAGGGTCTTCCCCGGCATCGATGGTACAGGTAAAACGAGCAATATTGTCCGCACACGCCACTGGTCAGGCTTTGCAACGTTTGACTGTTCCAACACCACGTCTCTGTGCCTTGATCCATGAAGTCTGTTAAATCGGGATGGAGGGGTGGCAGGTCGTACGGGTCAAACTATTCGCCCTGCTGTTCTGTCAAGTACACGGCCACCCAGTGTTCACCGGGCCGATCCATCGGGTCCGTGTTGAGAACGTAAGCAGCAGGATACATACGGTCTAATGGAAACACATCTCGGGCGAACAACCCTGGAAAGACCATACATCTCTCTGGGTCATTCTCCAGCACGGTGGTTATCTGGTCTGTATCCATGTTAGGTGGAGAAGTCACACAGGACGTTGCGCGCCTTGTCCACTTGAATGATGTTGTCAAACTCGGCGTAGCAGATCATATTGACGGTGGTCGCCAGGGCTCGTGCAAAGTGGATTTCCAACCGTAAGTTGCCTTGCTTGGCCAGGGCCAGCTGATGGTCGTTCTCTAAGGTGGGGGTTAGATCGAAACAGAACAACGTGTATCCGTTCGCGTAGTGCTCCCGACTGATCAAATTCCCTTCGTCCTGGTTGATTTGACCGGTGGCTGTAAACAGGCTCTGATAGGCTCGAATGAAATTCCTGCGCCCAAAGTTCGGTGTTAAGGCCGTGGCTGGCACCTGTTGTCCATCCACATGCAGGGCCACAAAATTGATGCCGAAATGTTGAAAGTCAAACGGATTCTCTGGGTAGGCTCCGCTGAAACTGGTATTTTCCACACAGGCCAGGATCAATCGCTTGGGTAGTTCCCCCAGGAACAGGTTTTCTTTGTTGGCGCCCATATTTCCAGCAGGCACAGAGAACACTTTGGTTTGTACACGTCGGATAGGGTACTGGGCTGGTTTTGTTTCCAAGGCTTTCATGTGTCCCAATTGAACGGCTGGATTCGGTTTCACTTTTCGGACATACAGGACTGCGTCTTGGATGACAATCTTATAGTCCGCTGCATGCCCCTCTACGTTAGTGGCCATCAAGGCGAAGGTCGGAGGCGCCCGTATCAGTCGGATTTTGATGGGGATCTTGTTCAAGAGGTACCGGTCTTGCATGAACATGTCTGCGTGTAGTCGACCCATCATATCCACCGAGGCACCGTTCGCAGTGAAAGCCTTCCGTTTGTTATATCCCACATTGTCCACCGTGTCCATGTGCTCGGTGTGTCCTGGTAGAATAAAGCGGCTGTCAGCTGAGATTTTTTAGCCTCTCGGCCATACGACAACAGTGTCTCGATGTAGGCTCGATAGGGGTACGTGTTGGTGGAGTCACTGATGAGTTTGTCGCTGAGAAAAATATCCACCTGTTGAAACATCGAGTGCAGCCAGAGATTCGTCGGGCCCACCGTTGCAGCTTGGACGATTCTGGTGCCATCCCCACTGACCACCTTGGCTTTCACATACAAGTATGTATGGGCTAAATCCACATAGGCCGTATCCGCATTACTGATGGTGAACTCGATGGGCCCGGTTTCGTTGATGCTGGAGAGCGGGAGATGCTCCACCCATAATCCTTGTTCGACACTGGTCTGTGTGGGCGGCACGGTCCACAAATCAAATTCACTGTTGGTGGAGGGGCAGGACTCGGCGTGGATCAAGGACATGTTTTAAGAAAAGATATCCTTTGTCTTCTTCGATGTGCGTCGTCGCTGGGTCGGTCGTCGACTGGTGCGTGGTCTCGGTGGGGCAGCTCTTTTATTCCCTACGGTGCGTTGTGCTTTGGCCACCAAGACGCCTCCCGCTTCTTTGGCCCGCCGTTTCAAGGATTCTTTGGGTGCCGTACCCCCAAGACATCACCGGCCACTTGCAGTCCACTGCGTACCGCTTGTTTGCCGATTGCTTTCACCCCACGCGTCACCAAGGGCAGGAACGTTTTGACGATGCTGCCGAGTATGTTCCCCAGTCCATGTCCTCGTTGCATGCGTGCACCGCTAAAGACCGGAAAGCCACTCCCGGCCTGTTGGGCATAATAGTCCATATAGCTGCGTGCATCGCACTCGTAAGGTACTTTCATTATGCAAAGTGGGGAGCACGTGCTTGTCGAAAATGAAGTGTCAGCACCACTTTTCCTCGTTCGAATGCCACCGGTCGTCCCGTGTCATCTCTTATATCCACCGTGATCGTGTTGATGTCAGTTTGTCGTACGGGCAAGTAGAGCATGTGGGTGAAACTGTGGGTGACTTGACCTCCATACGTCTTTTTAATGGGGACCACCCGTAACAGAGGTGTGTTGATATCGCCCACGATGTGGTTGTCCACCACGTCCGAGTAGACGTAGAGTCCGTACATACCCGACTTCATATCCATCGGCATCTCGCCATGGTGTTCGGTGGGACCAGCGAACGTCTTTAGATCGAAACCCAGCATTTGCTGTAGGATAGGACTCAGTACGACACTCGCCTTGCCGGAGACGATAAGCTCTGCCTTGTCGTTGTGTGCATTGTAATCGAAGTCCACGTGATTCTTGAAGGGATAGGCTTTGATGGGTTTTGAACTATTCGTGACCTCCCGTAGAGCCTTATAATGCAACAGTCTTGACAGCCCACCCATGAACTCCTTGGGGGTATCGTATTGGCCTTCGGGCAGGGTGAGTCGGGTGTTTTTGCCTTCGTAGGTCACCTCGTACCACACTTCATTGGCTCGCACGTTGTACCACGAGTAAGGGTATTGGATATCCACGAGGCCACATTCCCACGTCCAGGTAAATGCAACGGTTGTGGTAATTGAGTCACATACTTGGCCACGGTGTTGTCAGGAAACACATCCAGCGAACTGTTACTGGGTAGGGTGAGGTAAAACATGGCGACTGAGCTGTCCTGCTGCTGCTGTTGGTTTTAATAGGTGTTCCAGGCCTTGGGCGGTTGTGTCCGGCGTCGTGTTCGTCGCGTTGACTTGCTACGTGTCACGGCTCTGGAGATGTGGGGTGTCCTGATCGAGGGTGGTTTTTTAAAGGTCTGAAAAGAAGGTGCCCGTTGTGGTGGTGGAGTTTTGGGGGGTGACTCCGGTTCCCAGTCGGATTCCCAAGGTTGTGGTGAGAGTCGTGGTGCACGAGTCGGTGAGTCACGCTGCATAAAGGCCCAGCGGTGGGGGTTCCCCACCAATTCCTGTGGTACATGCATGTCTTTCAAGCCTTGAGCGAAGACCTCCCATCCTCGAGGATCCGTGTGCGACCTGCGTTGACGCATCAGATCATTCACTAAATCCGTCATGTGGGTCCCGGGGACCACCTGATTCTGTACCAGGAGTTCGCCTTTATCATTCCAAGTCATGTTAGGATTCTGTTTCATCCGTTGTAATACCAGGCCAGCTTGTTTCTTGAACGATGCAGGTACACTCTTCAGCACTTCGTCTTCCACCCACTGTGGGGCTGTGGGGGCTACCCCTGGTAATGGCGGCTGTTGGAACGGTGCTGAGGTCGGCGATCTGTCACGTGGTGGTGGTGGTGGTGGTGGTGCTGCTGTTGCTGGGGTAGAGCGAGTTTTGTATTGGTCCATGAACGTCATGTACCGTTGAAGCGTCTCATTGTACCGTTGTACTTTCTCACTGTCGCTTAACCCCGGTCTCTGTAAGATCTGTTGCATCTCTCCATCGAGGGTGTTTATGGTCTTCACCGTAGGTGGGACAGGGTAGGGCGATTGAAGGTTTTGCAGGAAACGAGGTTCGACGAGGACCATTTTTTTCGTGTGGTTCATTGTCGGCCGAAGAGTCCACCCAATACTGGACCCAACACAGAAGCGGCCAACGGTGCTAAGATGGCCCCGAGAAAGCCGCCTTTCTGTAACACCTTTTTCTTTTGTGTTTGAGGGACCCGCTTCTGGACTAAGGTTCGGAGACCTGCCTTATGCTTGGCCAACTTGGTCTTCTGAGCCGGAGTCAGTGGTACGTTGCCTTTTAACAGGTTGTACCCGATCTCGCACAGACAGCGTACAAGGTCAGGGTCCGCACCGCGTACAATGGTTCGGACTAACTCGGGTGGAGCCGTCTTCAATACACGGAGCGTGGGAGCGTGCTTCCGTACTCGCGCAGACATCCTGTACAACTAATGCTAGAACCCACAACTCTGCTCGTTTTATCTATCTCAGAGACAAAGTCAACCCTGCTGTGGTATTCATTCTTTTTATTATTCCCCATCACCAAACACACACACATCCCAGCTGGAGGAACCACTGTGGGTGTGTTTACATTATTTTTGCATGTACACGTGGTGGGCCTCTCCGGGAAAGATGCCGGTCCGTAGTCGAAGATGTTCGGGGGTGGCTTGCTTGAGGTCGAAGAGCATATACCCGTGCTGAGGGGTTGTGGCATCTTTAAAGGCTTCCAACGCAAACGGTGTGCGGCCGGGATACATCTGTCTGGCCAGGTGCAGCAGTTGAGTGGTATCTCTCGGGTTTTTGAAGACCACCAGGTAGTGGGCATTTAAGCTGAGCCGTCGATGATGGCTGCCTTTGGTAAAGAGTTGGGTCACCCGCGCATCCGTCTCCGCCATGAGATCATCCAGAACCACCAAGGTGTCGGGTTCCAAATCCGCCAGGTTGGGTAGGCCTTCCACGAACGTGATGTGGGCCATTGCTGCATACGCTGCCTGCCATTCTCCGTAACACCACACGACTCGAGCAATGGGTGGGGTGATCATGCTGTCGGCGTGTTGAAGGAGCTTCCTGACGAAGCGCGTTTTGGCGGAACCCGTCGGTCCTGCGATGACGCAAGTGAAGGGATGCTGCCACCCAGGGTCCATGGTTCGAGGTGTATCCGTTGTCGTGGTAACCCGCTCTTGTAAATTTCGTACGAGTGAACTGGAGTGGTGGTGGGTACAACGTCGGTCGTCGTTGTCTGTACACTGTCAGGGATGATGATGGTGGTGGTGGGTACAACGTCGGTGGTCGTTGTCGGTTCACTGTGAGGGATGAAATCCGGTGGGTGTTCAGACGTAGTGGATGTACTTGGTGTAGGTGTGGAGCTCGACGTGGCTTGTACACGGGGTGTGGTGGTGGTGACTGGGCTCGATACGGGGTTGACTGGTGCTCTCTGTAGACCGGTTTCACTGGTGGCTGGTGTTCTCGGTTGGTTAAGTAACGTGCTGACATAGGCTACGTCGTAAAACACACCTCCGTACAACACACTCAGCAGGGTTAGCACTAGCACCACAAAGCCCACTTGTGCTTTGCGCGTTTTGGGAGAGGCTGTGTTCAGAGGCAGCTGCTGTTGGTCCATAGCACTGTGGTCGGACGTGGAATGAAGGAGGACGCCAGTGGTGTCTGGCTTTATAGTCGTTTCACCTGGTTGGCCGCGACCCAGGAATTGAAGGAACTGGGCCAGCCTTGCCATTTGACGAAATGAAACAGTTTGCCACGTCGACGTTCCGTTTTCAAAATCTGCTCCACCGTGTAGTAGTCTTGCTGTGTTTTTACAACAGGCTGTAATTCCGTCTCGTAAAACGTCCCTAGCAACGGTTCCCCTTGAAGATCTTCCAGTTCATAGACTCGCCGCTGTCGGGGTAGGCGCCGTTTAATCAGGAAGTGCTCATCGCTCCAGTTGGGCAAGTAACTTTTATCGAACTTGCCCTTGACTTTACTGATCCGTACAGGGTCCCCGACCTTGTACACCGCCTTCGTCGTTCGCTGCAATGGCCTGGGGTACAACACACGCCGGACTTGGGCTTCATTGCGTTGGGTCACGGTAATGGGCGCTCTCTCTATACTCCGGTGATAGGCTCGATTGTAACCCCTCACCAGTTTCGGGAGAACATCGATGTACCGCCTTGTATTCTTATAGGTGAAATATTTATACATGCGGCCTTTGAATGTCCTGTTGAACCTTTCCACCACGGAAGCCTTGGTCTCGTTGTACGTATGGAAGAAAAACACCTTCTGGGCTTTCAGAAACTGTTGGAACGGTCTGTTGAGGAATTCCGTGCCTTCGTCGGTTTGCAAATACAAAGGTTTGCGCCCGGTCTTGAAGATGTCTTTGAACGCCGCTATGAGATTTGCCCCCGTTTTCGTCCGGATGGGTACCACCCATGCATACTTCGATAGGATATCGACGCACGTCAAGATATACCGATTCCCATCGTTGTGTTTGGCAAAGGCGCTCATATCGACCAAATCCGCTTGCCACTGGGCATCTATTCCTCCCACGATGACGCGGTTCCGTAGAAAATGGCGACGGGCAGATCGATGTAAGGTATAGGTGTCTTGTTTTCTTAACCAATCTCGGATTTGGGCACGTTGTATCCCCTGTGGTTTGGCCGCTCGATAGAGAGCCGACAATGCACTATAGGCCGCCGGACTGTCGGGACTAGTATAAGTTATCCAACACCTTCTCCCAGCGCTTCATGGTGACAAAATGATGATGCACCCTGGCTCTATCGTTTATTTATAACGGGTATATCTTGGGCCGGAGTTTCTTTCTGATTTTCTTCATTGGCTTTCACAGTGTCCATGGTAAATGACCAGTCCAACTCGTCTGATGACCGCTTGATAAGCACTTGATCCACATCTACCACGGCATCTTCCAATGCAGACCATAGATCAGGGTGAAGGGTAAAATGCACTGTACCCCATCTAGCCGAGCCAGTTGAGCAAAGAAAGGGCCGCGTCGGATGTACACATCGTGACACAAGTGGATGAGGTCGCCGTCCAGTTCACCAGACAACACCCGTTTGAATTTGGTCCAGCCCTCCCGTGGCAGACGAATGTGAGCCAGGCACGGTTGTGTAGGGTCCGCATCACAGATGTCTCCCACCACCTCCTCCATGATATCGACCTTATCCGCATACACGTGCAGGAAAACCTCGGGGGTCAAGCTGAGATACGCCAGTATCATATGCTCCGTCATGGTCAGTACGTGAATGGTACCAGATTTGACTGTCTCTCGTATTTATAGGGAGAACCCCGTGAGATCAAAGCATCAGGTGGTCATATCACTGGGCTGACTGAGTCTAGCCGGGTAATCAATGGCATCGTCGTCGGGTTCATGGCTAGACAGTTGTTCATTGGGTTCTGCCGCTGCTTCTCTCAGGGCACGAGCCCACTCCAACTCGTCTGATGACCGCTCGTCCGGTGTAAACAGCTGGTCCACAATAGGCACCACTTTCTCCAAGGCTGTCCACAGATCGGGGTCTAGGGTGAAGCCTCGCGTAGGGTCTTGGTAGCGGCCCAGGCGTGGGAAGAAGGTTGCACGGTATACGTAGATGACATTGTCTATGTGGATGAGGTGTCCGTCGAGCTCGCCGCTCAACACCCGTTTAAATTTGGTCCAGCCGTGACGGTGTAGCGTAACCGTATTCGATACGGTCTCAGCGGGCGACCAGCAAACATCTCCACGATCTTCCACGAGGGTAACTTTATCTTCATAGACGTGTAACCCCACCCGCGGTGTAAGGGGCAGAATGGCTCGTAGGACGGGTGACATGCTTGCTCCAATGTCGAACGGTGAATGACACACACTGTGTCTGTCTCTCGTATTTATGGGCAGGTCTCTCGGTGACATGGTTGACCCAATGACTAAGGGTAAATGACACACACTCTCTCTGACCCTCGTATTTATAGTCCCACTGTCAATACCACAGCGCCAGGGTCAATAGGGCACAGACTATTGTGAGGCCAACCAGCCGTCGCTGGTTTCGGCGTGAGCGCTCGTGGTCCATAGCCCGAGCATCAAGGATGGCTGTCATAGTCCAGTAGTGGTGAGTGATGGCACGCCTCTCCATCGAGTGCACTCTGTGGAGGACCGCTTCTGTGAACTCGTTGAGGATCTGGCGTCGTCCCTCGTTGTCGTCGCCATCTGCAAACATGGACCGGACCACTGCTCGGTAACCCGTGAGTGAATTCACCACGGTGGCATGCTGTAAAATGCGAGTCGCATAGGGCTGGATCTCCGTCATGGCTCTGCAACCGTAGAAATGAAGGGGTGGGATCCAGAGAGACGTGTTTTATAGACCAGGTCACACATGCGCGCCTAGCTCTACGGGTGTAGTCCGTGATACGTACTATTCTGATGGGTTAGTCCAAAAAAGAGAGCAACAACAACAAGAACAACAACACAGATTACAGATCAATCCTTTTATTATGCGTGAACATCATAGGAATGCATGTACTGACCTGTCTGTGGGGGTTTCCCACAATGGCGGTCAACTTCCTCCATTATCCGCCATTATCCGCCATTTTGCCACAATGGCGGTCACCTTCCGCCATTAGCCGCCATTATCCGCCATTTTCCCACAATGGCGGTCACCTTCCGCCATTAGCCGCCATTAGCCGCCATTTCCCAACAATGGCGGTCAGACAAGTCTGGACATGTCCAAAGGTCACGCCCCATTCACCCCAACCGGAAGTGACGTCATTTTTACATCCGGGTGAAATAGGCGTGGATTTAACCTCTCCCTACATTGACGCGGGCGCGCGCTGCGCCCGGAGAACCCGCGCGCGCGCGCGCTGCGGTGGGGGGCCGGGGCCCGCCGGGGCCGGGAAAGTTGGAGATCGTTTTAGTGAAAACCGGAAGTGACGTCACACACTTGCGCAGACCCACCACACCACGTGAACGCCATTGTAGAGAAAAAAACCCCAGTACATGATAGACACAGACAAGTCTAGACATGGCCAGAGGTCACGCCCCATTCACCCCAACCGGGAGTGACGTCACACACTTGTTCATTGGACCATTAGTGGCGCCCCTAGCTCCAAAACGTCTAGCGGGACCCATACAGGGTCCAGTTTTCGACACTAGGTGACCACATCCCGACGAAATGGCCAGTTTTCGACACCGGATGTGCCGCCATCTTGAACATACATGCCGCCATCTTGGATATGGCCCATAATGCACCGGGTCAAAATACTCGCTTCTGATTGGCTGAGAGCTCTGTGACGGATTTGAAATACTCGCTTCTGATTGGCCGAGAGCTCCGCATTGCTGTCTGCGCATGATATTCCTACAGTACATCCAACCCATCAGATGCCCCTTCACGAATGCTTCACTTTGATACCTCACTCGACCCCATCGGTCCACTAGGGACGCCCCTAGCTCCAACACGGCTATGTTCATACCCTTGGGCCACCACGCATGCGCAGAATGATATTCCTACCGCACACCCAGCCCATCAGATGCCCCTTCACCTAGGCTTCACTTTGATACCTCACTCGACCCCATTGGACCATTAGGGGCTTCCCTAGATGCCAAAACGTCTATTTTCATACCCTTGGGCCACCGCGCATGCGCAGAATGGTGACAACGCCCGAGCCGCTAGTCCAGTCAGATGCCCCTTCACATAAGCTTCACTTGGATACCTCACTCGACCCCATCGGACCATGAGTAACTCCCCTAGCTCCCAACACGTCTATTTCCATACCCTTGGGCCACCGCGCATGCGCAGAATGCCGATATTTCAACCCCACATCCAGCCCATCAGATGCCCCTTCACATAAGCTTCACTTTGATACCTCACTCGACCCCATTGGACCATTAGGGGCTCCCCTGCCTCCAACACGTCTATTTTCATACCCTTCGGTCACCGCGCATGCGCAGAATGCCGATAGTTCAACCCCACACCCAGCCCAGTAGATGCCCCTTCACATAAGCTTCACTTTGATACCTCATATGACCCCATTGGCCCATGAGTGCCTCCCCTAGCTCCAAAACGGCTATTTCCATACCCTTGGGCCACCGCGCATGCGCAGATTGCCGATAGTTCAACCCCACACCCAGCCCATCAGATGCCCCTTCACGAATGCTTCACTTTGATACCTCATATGACCCCCATTGGACCATTGTTGGCTCCCCTAGCTCCAAAATGGCTATTTCCATACCCTTGGGCCACACGAGTTGTCTCCCTTACGTCAGTGTGTGCAGATGGCGCTATGGTTTGGATCGACGCCGTGATGTGGAAAGGGCGCCCCCACACCATCCTGGAGCCGCTATTTTGTTTGTTGATTTTCTGCGGAGATACACGGGACAATAAACGCTCGACCTGGACCATCCGCGGTGCGAATTCGTCGTGGGAAGTGTCATCTTGTACCAACGCCCACCAACGCCATTCTTAATGCTTCACATTGATACCTCATATGACCCCATTGGACCATTAGGGGCTCCCCTAGCTCCAAAACGTCTATTTTCAGACCCTTGGGCCACCGCTCATGCGTAGAATGCCGTTATGTCAACCCCACACCCATCCCATCAGATGCCCCCTCATCTAGGCTTCACTTTGATACCTCATACGACCCCATCGACACATTAGAAGCTCGCCTAGATCGCAAAACGGCTATTTTCATACCCTTGGGCCACCGCGCATGCGCAGAATGACGCTATTTCAACCCACTAGTCCAGTGAGATGCCCCTTCACGAGTGCTTCACTTTGATACCTCACTCGATCCCATCGGACCATTTTATCTAGGGACTACTTTTTCTCCGCGGAAGGTTTTTCCCGAGACCGAATCACCGCCAAAACCGCTGCCAGACCGCATCACCGGGGATGAATACAAAGCTTAACCGAACTATAGTGATCCGCCATTGCCGATGACAAGTCTGGACATGTCCAGAGGATGATGAACGACACAGCCAGAGTTGTCTCCCCCTAGTGCGGGTTTTTGCCACCAATGTGTACAGATGGCGCCACCATCGGAAGTTGTGACGTCATAGTTACATTCGGGTGAAACCTACTACTCAGAGATCTCCCTCTCGTTGGGGTGTATGCTTGAAACGTCAAGCTCAGACCACAGCTGCTTCGGGGAAGATAGGTTGACCTCGTGATGATATGCACTCGATCTGTCGATAGCTAGGTCTTCCATCACGAAAATCCCGGGTTGCTGTCAGATCTAAAACCAACGACATGCCAGACATCTTCACAAGTCCAGATCAATCCTAAATCCGCCGCAGAGGGTTTCCCAGGACATTTTTGGTGATTCAATGAGTTGTTGAGTCGATGCCTCTATCATACAATCTCGTACATCTAATCCCCCACGCTTGTTTTGAATTAGCATGTTGGTATCTCAAGCCTGCTGTTTTTGCTTTGACTCTGCCATCAAAGTAGTTTGGCCAGCAATGAAATTCAAACCTGTCACATCTCATACCTTGCATCGGATTGGTGTAATCAGCTAGCTTAGCGCGTTCACTGATTGGTTTGATTTGGAGGAAACCCTCTGATCTAGTTATATCCAGAACTGGTTTGAGTAACCAACCAAGCTAGTGTATCGATCCTAACAGATCGATCGATACACTGGCTCGTAAGGGTGCATGTCAGATTAGGGGCGTTCTTTTTAGGTCTGTACGGGAAATGTTGGTAGTCTAGTCTACTAATTCATATTCATGAGGTATAGGCGAATCTACATTCAGCGGTGCCATCACAATTGGATAGTACAAGGTCAGTAACTTGATTTGCTACCTTACGGACGTAAATGTCATCAACGTGAAACGAAGTTTGAACCCCTTTGCGTTATAGCTTTATATATATTTATGTTAATGCCATCTGATGTTGATTAGAAGGACAAAGTTTTCCGCAAAATCTAGAGAACCATATACCGGTACCAAATATGCAGAAATAGCTTGCAATATCAAAAGTCTATGAGGCCATATTTTGTTGTGCTAGTGTAGCGACAGAGGGAGAAGGCTGATACTTTTATGAGTTTAGCTGGGTGTTCATTTCTATCAAAATGACACTGTGGCTCCCTAATCGACACATAAGATTTGGATATATTGAATGAGCAAAATCTTAAACTATTCCAAAATATACCTGTTGCATGACACCTATCACAAACTTGATAAGAGAGTAAATCGCAATGCTTGGAGCGAAAATAGCAGCCGTCGAGATGAATAACATCCCCCATTGGCTGATAATAAACGCCCTCTTGCGGCCAAACTTATCCGCTATGATGGTGAAGGATGTGGCTCCAACAGCTTGACCAATCACAAGCGCCGTCTGAGACAACTGGGCCCGATAGCTCTGATCACACACGAGATCCCACTGGAAGAAAGAAACATGTGGTAGGGCCTAATATGAAAGAACAAACATATCAAACGATTGGCTACGAGAAATGCTAAAGAATCAAATATGTCAAATATTTTTGCATCGTATAAAAAGCGTCGTATTTAAATCTGTCGTCAACATTTTTCAGAGGAACTCCCCGATAATTTCCTCTGGGACAAATTATTCCTACGAAGTAGGCTCTCATTTGCAAATTGTCCGGTAATGAGTGAGTGAGTGAGTGAGTGAGTCAGCCCATCCGAATCCTTTCGTCGGCAAAATAAGGAGAACCATTGACATTAGAACCTTGATTTTTGGCATGAAGGTGCATTAGGGAATTGTTACCAGCAAGTTCTGAGCTGACTTACTTTTGATGAAAAATTGACCTACTTAGATGACATATAACATTACGCTTGGACCCCAAGTCATCTTCCTCACCCTACTTCGTAGGTCCTGTGACGTTAGTCACACTACTCATGTTTAGCATTATGGCAGGGGAATACATGCGGTATACAAGTGACGACGTAGAGCGGTGAATACTAAAATAAATTGACACAATATTGTCATCTAAGCTGACAAAGCAGAGCTTCTCGATGACGACATGGACATGCACCGTAGAATATGCAAGCAGTCGTATTTAGTGTAACCTAGCAACACTGATAGTTATTAATCCAACGATCTTACCTCGGTAACGATCGTCGTCTCTCGTGGTTGATCATATTCGTATCCATGTGGACAGGACGATCCATTGACGTTTTCAAACAACTCCTTACACGTCTTGTAGAATTGGTGATCAGAGGAATTGTGGGTAGTCTCGATGAAGGACGAGTTGTCGGGATTTTTACATCGCAGCGGAGGCTGATATCCTTAAAAGTTACAGTAATATGGTTAATTCCATGTACCGACATGGACTTATTAAGTGGCAAGTAGGCCTACACAGATTCCAAAATATGACAAATGGAAACTGAGTGTTTATCACAGTCTTTCCACGCAAGATAATTGTAGGGTTACAACTAGTCCGACCTTCATCTCATATTTTCCGCCACGAGTATATAATATAACCGCAAATGCCGTCGTATTGACACCAGGGGGCGCTGTTTACCCACTTGTGACGTAACCTTTCGGACCCTTCATGTGACGTCACAAAGGCCATACAGAAAGTAGTCACATGTCAAGGGTCATATGCGGGGGTTGGGTGGATTCCTGGGAATGGGCGGTTGATGGATAACTTTATTGAAGTGTAATACAACATATAAACAGTAACCGGTGGCTAGTCAATCCGACCTGTGCAGGAATCGTGCAGGAGCATGGCGCTGGTGAACCGTGACAGAGCCCAATACACGAGGGTCGGTCCGTATAGCCACGAAAAAAATACATGAATACATGGGAAGTAAGACATGTAGTAATAAAGATAACCTATAGGTGCTGAACGATGTTAATATTACGTGTCCATGGTCAGTGCGACCACAGTGTCGGGCGTGTCGTGTACAGTGTGTCTCAGCGAAAAATAAACAAACAAAAATGCGGCGCTTGCTGTGGGAAAACCCCTTTTGGCATCGATCGTGCTGCCATCTGGAGACAAGGAAAACAACTAGGCGAACCGTCTGTGGGCTGAATTCCGAGTGATCTCCCCTGATTCGAACGTTTGTGAATATGCCCAATGGGGAACCCACAAATGGACATTTGCGGTATGAATCGTGGCATCTTGATTTTTTCGTATGACCACGTATAACACGACGATAGGGGTCGCGAAGCCATTTGTTGAAATTTGCTGAAAAGTTTGCATTGCGCTTGCATGATACATGACAAGCCCGTGGGAGACGTCTTGGGTCTAGGTGAGCTCAAAGTGGTCCGATTGGGTCGAGTGAGGTATCAGTGTGAAGTACTTCTGAGGAAGCATCCGACTGGATGGGTGTAACGTGGGACTGACGCCAGGCCGCGCATGCGCAGTGAAAAAGGCTTATGGGAAGGGACGTTTTGGGGTCGAAATGGGCCACTATTGGTACAAATGGGTCGTGGGAGATGTCAAAGTGAAGCGCTCATCCAGGACGATCAAGTCATGGGTGGTTGCATCTAAAATGAGGATTGGGTTTGAACATATAAAATCAGGAAACACGGACTCGAAATAGAGAAAACTCGTATCAACCAGCTACAGAGGGGCTAATATGGTTTCCCAGCGGATCGGAGCCTGCCGAGAGAGGCACGGTGGGTTAGTGGGTGTACGTAAAATTAGGATTGGGTTTGAACATATAACAAACGGAACATGGACTTTACCCCTAAAATAGGGAAAACCCCTATCAGCCAGGTCTAGAGGTGCTAATATCGATCCCCAGCGGATCGCGGCCTGCCGGCAGGTGCAATGTGAGTTAATGGGTGTATGTATATTTAGGATTGGGTTAGAACATATAAAAAGCAGAACACGGACTTTACAACTAAACCATGGAGAATCACCCAGGTAGTGGATATGGTTGCATCTGTAGGGTTGCATGTAAAACTAGGATTGGGTGTGAACAGATAAAAAGCGGAACACGGACTCTACCCCTAAAATAGGGGAAACCCTTATCAACCAGTTCTAGAGGGCTAATATCGGTCCCCAGCTGATCGGGGCCTGCCGAGAGAGGCAGGGTTAGATAGTGGGTGTAAGTAGAATTAGGATTGGGTTTGAACGTATACAAAACGGAACACGGACTTTACCCCTAAACTAGGTAAACCCCTATAAACCAGGTCTAGAGGGGCTAATATCGGTCCCCAGCGGATCAGGACCTGCCGATAGAGGCAGGGTGGGTTAGTGGATGTACGTAAATTTAGAATTGGGTTTGAAAATATAAAAAACTGAACACGGACTTTACAACTAAACCATGGGAATCATCCAGGGAAGTGAGTATGGTGGCATCTGCAGGGTTGCGTGTAAAATTAGGATTTGTCTCGAAAATATAAAAAGCGGAACACGGACTTTACACCTAAACCATGGGGAATCATGGATGTTTTGGAATCCACTATTGGTACGAATGGAGCGAGGGGTGTCAATGTGTAGGACTCGTGAAGGAGCGTCCCACTGAACGGGTATAGCGTGGAACTGTCGTAATTCTGCGCATACGCGTTAGTAAAGGACAAGAGAATAGACGTTTTGAGGTCTAGATCGGCCAATATTGGTTCAAATGAGCAGTGGGAGGTGTTATAGTGAAGCACTCGCGGAGGACCGTGAATGAGTGTGGCGTGGAACTGACGTCATTCCACGCATGCGCAGTAGAAAAAGGATATGGGGATGGACGTTTGTAGAGACAGCTTATGCTTGCTCCTAATGTGAATGCACAGGGGTCAAAAGTCACTTCCGGTCACGTGACCGGAACTGGAAGTGACGTTACATGTCATAGTCACAAATTTCCAAGGTCAATGTGACCTTTAATTCCCTTTCAATGAGTCAAGATGCGTCTGCGTGCCCTTTTGGGCCTGTCGTTGAGGCCCAGCAAGAATTGTCTGTCCATGAAGAAGACTTTATATATCCTTCAGCTACTTCGATGTTTATGGACATGTCCGGGAAAATTGAGCAAGAGTTAGCTGCCCCTGAATACAGCTGTATATGTCCTTCAGTTTCTCCAATGTTAATCTCCCGGAATGCACGTCATCAAGCATGGTACCCGATATTATAGCCAGACCAGGACTTGAGACAGGTCCACGTCATCTGTGACACGTCATCTGTTGAGATATTGAGGGACTATTCTTGGTCCAAATGCGTCGTGTGAGGTTTCAAAGTGAAACCCTCGGGGTGTAGATCAGGATTTGAGGGATGTCCACGTCATCTGTAACGTCATTGGTCACCTCATCAGTAGGAGTAATAGCCAAAATGGCCATTTTGGGCAGGTGGTCGAACATCCGCCTTGGACATTCTCGTCGCCTTCCTGGTCTTTACCCGCATCTCGAACTCTATAGTTTTTTCACTCCACCTGTCGCTCTTGTAACTTGCCATCTTCCTTCCTCGTCAAAAGTTTGTGCTGGAATTCCTGCTCTTAACCTAGACCAAAACATGTACTTGGTCTGTGGGCTGATTTCATTTTACTGCAGTGCTTCATTGGTTTGTTTTCTGGGCATTGATTGGTTACATTTGGCCCCATCCTAGGCCACTGGTTGGTTACTTTCCCAGCTGACTCATTGACTGGCCTATACCAGTTTGTTTAAAATAAGAATCCCACATTTATGTTCAAGCATTGGGCATTGATGGCCACTTGTTTATGCTCACTGAACAGGGTTTTGAGTGAGATCTTATTTGATTTGTTTGTTTTTTTATTCAAGAACAACAATGAATAACAACAAAAGTGTGAGAAAAACCACGTGAAAACTGAAGCCCAGAACGAGGCTTGTACATTGAAATGGTCTGCGGCGCAGTCGTACACCAGCACATCTTGGTCCATCTTCAAACATCATTACGACGGTGGGTAGCATTGTTTTCTGGGCATTGACTGGTTACATTTGGCCCCACCCTAGGCCACTAGCTGGCTACTTTCTCAGCCGTCTCATTGACTGGCCTATACCAGTTTGGTTAAAATTAGAATCCCACATTTATGTTCCAGCTTTGGGCATTGATGGCCGCTTGTTTATGCTCGTAACCTATTGTACAGAAAACAGGGTTTTGGGTGAGATCTCATTTGTTTTTTCGTTTTTTTTTTATTAAAGAACAACAAAAATTAACAACAACGGCGTGAGAACAACCACGTGAAAACTGAAGCCCAGAACGGGGCTTGTACATTGAAATGATTAGAACTTAAGCCCAGAACGGGGCTTGTACATTGAAATGGTCTGCGGCCCAGTCGTACACCAGTACATCTCGGTCATCGGCCTGGGGGTACTCGTTACACATCTGTACGATAGTGGGTAGCGTTCTTCCCCGGCAACGGTGGTAGAGGTAAAGCAGGCAGTACTGCCCGCACACGCTACTGCTCAGGCCTTGCAACGTTTCTTTGCCTTCGTCCATGCAGGCTGTTAAATCGGGATGAAGGGGGTGGCAGGCCGTACCGATCAAAGTATTCGCCCTGTTGTTCTGTCAAGTATACGGTCACCCAATGTTGACCGGGACGATCCATCGGGCCGTTTTGAGGACGTATGCGGCAGGATACACACGGTCTAACAGGAACAATTCTCGGGCGAACATCCCTTGAAAGAACATACGTGTCCCGGTGTTATTCTCCAGCACAGTGATAATCTGGTCTGTATCCATGTTAGGTGGCGAATCACACAGGACGTTGCGCGCCATGTCCACTTGAAAGATATTGTCAAACTCGGCGTAACAGATCACATTGATGGTGCTCAGGACGGCTCGTGAGAAGTGGATTTCTAACCGTAAGTTGCCTTGCCTGGCGAGGTTCAGCTGATGGTCGTTCTCTAAGGTTGGGGTCAGATCGAAACAGAACAACGTGTATCCGTTGGCGTAGTCCTCCGACTGATTTTATTCCCTTCATCCTGGCTTAATTGGCCGATCGCTGTAAACAGGCTCTGATAGGCTCAATGAAATTCACTTGCCCAAAGCTCGGTGTTAAGGCCGTTGCTGTGACCTATTGTCCGTTCACATGCAGGGCCACAAAATTGATGCCGAAATGTTTAAATCAAACTGGTTCTCTGGGTAGGCTCTGGTATTCCCCACACAGGCCAGGATCAAGCCCATGCGCAGATTGGCGCGACCTCCAATAAAAAACACGAGAGTCTGACTCTACCCCACGAAAACTTCACTAGGATACCCCAACCGGTCCATTTGGATCAAATTTGGTCCATCTCTACCCCAAACATGTCATTTTCCAACCCCAAAATGCCCACTTTGACTACTACTTCTGTTGATGACGTCACCAATGTCGTCACAGATGACGTGGACATCTCTCAAGTCGTCGTCTGGCTATAATTTCAGGTACCATGCTTGATGACGTGCACTCCGGGAGATTAATATTGGAGTAACTGATAGACATATACAGTTGTATTCAGGGGCAGCTAACTCTTGTTGCATTTTCCCGGACAATTAACATTAAAATAACTGAAGGACATCAACGGTCGTATTCAGGGGCAGATAACTCTTGCTGGGCCTCAGCGACAGGTCCGAAAGGGCACGTAGACGCCTCTTGACTCTTTGAATCGGAATTAAAGGTCACAATGACCTTTACTATGACGTTTGTGACGTCACTTGCGGTTCCAGTCACGTGACCGGAAGTGACTTTTGACCCCCACGCATTCCTATTAGAAGCAACCATAAGCCATCTCTACAAACGTCCATTCCCATGATTCCCCATGGTTTAGTTGTAAAGTCCGTGTTCCGCTTTTTATATGTTCAAACCCAATTCCAAATTTAGATACACCCACTAACCCACCCTGCCTCTCTCGGCAGACCCGATCCACGGGGGACCGATATTAGCCCCTGTAGATCTGGGTGATAGGTGTTTTCCTAGTTTAGAGGTAAAGTCCGTGTTCCTCTCTTTATATCTTCAAACCCAATCCAAATTTTACATACAACTACTAACCCACCCTGCTTCTCTCGGCAGACCCCGATCCGCTGGGGACCGATATTAGCCCATCTAGACCGGGTTGATAAGGGTTTTCCCAATTTTAGGGGAGAAGTCCGTGTTCCCCTTTTTATATGTTCAAACCTAATCCTAATTTTACATGCAGCCCTACAGATGCAACCATAATCACTTCCTTGAGTGATTCTCCATGGCTTAGGTGTGAAGTCCGTGTTCCGATTTGTATATGTTCAAACCCAATCCTAAGTTTACATACACCCACTAACCCACCTGCCTCTCTCGGCAGGCCCCGATCCGCTGGAAAGCCATATTAGCTCCTCTTGACCTGGTTGAAAAGGGGTTTCCCTATTTTAAAGGTAAAGTCCGTGTTTCCGGAATTTATATGTTCAAACCAAAGCCTAATTTTACCTGCACTCACATATGATTTGATCGCCCTGGATGAGCGCTTCACTCGACACCTCCCAGTATCAGTATCAGTATCAATCTTTATTTACCCTCGGTTTTACATGGACAACATGAAACGCTAGCACTGAGGCTAATATCACGACCCATTGTGACCAATCGTGGCCCACTTCGACCCCAAAACGTCCATTCCTATGCCCCTTTTGTACTGTGCATGTGCGGAATGACGTCAATTCCAGGTCACACCCATCCAGTCGGATGTTCGCTCACGAGTGCTTCACACTGACGCCTCACTCCATCCAATCGGACCACTATGGGCTCACCTAGACCCCAAAACGCCTCCCACGGGCTTGTTTATGTATCACGCATGCGCAATGCAAACTTTTCAACAAATTTCAACCAATGGCTTCACGACCCCTATCATCGTGTTCTACGTGGTGAGACGAAAAAAAGAAAAGATCCATGCCGCAAATGTCCATGTGTGGGTTCCCCATTGGGCATATTCGCAAATGTACGAATCAGGGGAGATCACTGACCCGGAATTCGGCCCACAGAGGTTTCGCCTAGTTAGAGTTGTCTTCCTTGGCTCCAGATGACAGCACGATCGATACCAAAAGGGGATCGGAATACGATCGAAAACGGCTCTTACGGAAGTTTTCCAAGATGGCGGCCATGATAAGAATATCACATATATCAGTTTTGCACCAGTCTTTGCTTGTAAACTCATACCGGGTGAACTCTGAGCTGTTCAATAGTTTGTAATTCATCTGTCAAACTTTTAACAGTCGAAGACATTCATACATTCTTGAAAGATTCGTCTGTTGAGATCTGACAGGGTCCGGAAAAAAAACACTTCTCCAAATTTCGAAGTATCTCCGAAACGTAAAGTGTCTGTCTTAATATCTTATCATAATGGGGTCGCTTTGATGTCACCTGGATAATCCTAGGTTCAAAGGATCTTTGTTAAAATCAAAATAGCGGCCATTCGATGTCATCTGAAACTTTGCATTTTCGTTGTTTTTCACATTTTGTCTAGTCTAAAAGCTATGAATAATGATTCTAGTTTTAATAGCCATCCCTTGTTTGACAGAAACAAGCAAAAACAAAAACTTTCCTCCAAATCAACTAAAATAGTCCAATCGTCCCGCTGACGATCAAATTATTCTTTCTCTCGAAAATTATTTTCCATATATACAAATTGCTTCGTGGGAGGGCTATATTCCATACCAAATTGTCATTTTTGTAATGCCGCCATTCACCACTGCTTCGCCAAATATATAGGACAGAGAATGTCCGATTTTTCTTCAAATGCTATCTTCAGACCTGGTTCTGCCCAATCGGTTAGGTCTCAAAAAGGTAAACCCTATGTACGGTACATCTCCCGTCTAAATAATTGCATTATCTCTAGGACAAGAGAGCTGAAACTTATCACACTACATATTCACACTACACATTACATACTACATATTCACACTACACACTACATATTTACACTACATGTTCTACAACATGTAAAACAATTTCATTTAAAGTGACATCATTAATGTGACGTCATTTTTGCAATGTACATTAGTTTGAGACGATTTTTATCATCGTTGTATTTTGTCACAAGGCTGGTGATATAGTGATTCTCGAATTATATCGAATAAAATTGGATTCATAAGAATTTAGACAAGACAAAGGTGGAGAACCGGATGATAGAAAAAAATAATACAACTTTCAAGTGACCCCTCAAGCTTGCCATACTGAACTTCCCTGTGATCCTTCGCAGTCTGGATTATCCAAATGGCACTAAAGTTTTCCCAATATGCCACGGGGTAACGTCAGAAAGTTTCAGCTGTTAGATAAGTTTCGTCTTAATTACATCGAAAATGGAAGAAAGGGGTATTTCCATGGCGGTCATTTTGAGATTCACCAACCCTTTGAGATGTCATTGGTATTTCCATGGCGGCCATTTTGATATTCACCGACCCTTTGAGATGTTAAAGAATGAAAAAAAATTTAAATGTATTTTTGAATGCCTTCGGGTGTTATAAGAGTGACAGATGGATTAAAAACCCTTAAGCAGCTCAAAGTAGACATAGTGAATTCATATCTTGGAAAACGCCCCCTAGCGGTCGTTCGCCATCGTTTTGCGAGGATCGTGAGGGCAGGAGAAAGACAGATGTATAAACTATAAACCTGGCACGACAAACGTACGCATAACTCACCCATATACATAATAGAAAACAGCTGATTGGAAGCAGGCCATGCTGTACTATATATCAGCGCTAGTTGGATAATTTGATACGTCCCCCAAACTCCCACTGACTGGAAAATCTCATCGATCAGATGGCTCGCTGGTGCTCTGGCCATCTTGAAACAATGTACTCTATCTGGAGCGTGTAACTTCTGTGCATTCTAATGATTCATTCGATATAGGTCAATTCTGCATACTGCAAAAATGTCCAAAAAGCTCACGTGATGAACACAATAGTCTGACAACGAAATTTTCATGTTTACGTAACCCCATCTATAATGCCAGTTCACTCCCATCAAATTTCTTTATTAGCTTGGGTATAGAGTTTCATTTCTACTTGAATTTACATATTTACCTACCCTAGATTTCTATGGGTGTCGCAGAACAACGGGTTTGAGCGAAGTTTGCGCTATACATGCAACCCAGCTGTTAAATTGGAACGGCTAAGTAAATATTTATTCAAGGAGAAATGAAACTAAAAAAACCTATTAAACGCGTAACCTTCATCCCATGCTCAAGGGAACTCACCACTAAACGCCTTTAAGCTACATGTATTGAGATAGAACATGTAGAACAAGCAGCCAGAGGTCTCCCGCTGAAAAGGCAGCGATAGTTTTGAGAGTGTTTTTGGTGCCGGGGATATACATGAGGGAGGCAACTGCTGCTTGCCATACATAATTAGAGTTACTGTTTGCCTCATAAGGTATTACCTGAGTGGTGGGGATTCTTTGCTATATATGTTTGCAAGCATGCTTACATTATAAACTCGTAATTGTAACGTGTACGAGCAGGACCAGTCGTGGTGTTTACGTGAACACGAATCAATAACCGGGATTGCCCACTGGCATTCTGGCCGTCACCGTAGTTAACCCCTTCACTAGTAGAGATCCGGGGATCGAAGAGATGATCACAACCCTACAAGGATGACTGACGCTGATGTAAAGGTCTATTATGGTATATTCTGCACAAATAGTATACGCGATTACAGATAATAGCGTAGAACCGCGTGGCTTAGACAGAATGTCTAAGGAGATGTAACGTTATGCAGTAGAATAATATTTACATATATGTACAGACACTAGGAGAGTGTATGCAAATAAACTTGATGTTATATACAAATAATATAAGAGAGTGTGTGCATATAATTTTACAGTTTCAGTTATGCCTTAAATATGTATGGGTACGCGATAAGGGCGGCCTGGTTGCTGGCCCTTCTCTTCTGTGTATAAGGGCGGCCTGGTTGCTGGTCCTTTCCCTCTCCTGGCGCAGGTAATCAAGGGCGGCCTGGTTGCTAGTCCTTTCCCCACACGATAACTGTATTTGCGACCCTCTGCGACCCGGTCGCAAGCCTCTGCGACCTTCTGCGACCAGGTCGCAACCCGTCTGCGACCTTCTGCGACCCGGTCGCAAGTCGTCTTCTTCCGTCGTTGGAACGTTACGGCTGTAACGCTCTCTCAATATATACCCCCAGTCATTGGAGCCTACGGATGTGGCAGCCCGTCGTCTTCTTCACCCCCAGTCGTCGGAGCCTGACCCTAACTTGTCAGCTCACCAGTTTGCTTCCCGCACAGGTAGGTATAGCACGGCGTCTCAACCCTCACGGCTGCTGCGACCCGTCTATAGACACGACCCGTGGCTACACAACTTCATGACGACTCCCCAGGTAAGAAACACATACAGCTCGTCCCCCGTGGCCGTCACAACATCTACTTGGGTATATATTGTGTTATCATTTCATCTGGTACCGATGTAGCATCATTAATGTCTGTAAACTGTCGATGGCGACTCTCTGCAACCCTCTGCGACCCGGTCGCAAGCCTCTGCGACCCGGTCGCAATCCGTCTGCGGCCTTCTGCGACCCGGTCGCAGGTCTGTCAGGTTTCACGGTTTATCGACGTTTCTCGGGAGAAGAAGCCCGTCTGTGCTGTGCCTTGTCTTTTCTGTACTGTCTGTAATCTTTGTGGTCTCTTTCGCACCCGTCCAGCGTCTATGCGACCGTCTGCGACCTTTCTGCGACCTCCTGCGACCCGGTCGCAGGGCTCTCCGATTCCACGAGCTGCAAGATATGTCGTCGAATAACGGTAGGAGAGATTGGCTCTATTATCTCTGTGTTTATAGTACATTTGCATATAATCTGAGGGCGGAGGGAATCCCTTATTACCGTCATATACCGCTTCACAACCGATGACACCGACACATAAATTATACTGACCACGTCCCAGTGCCCGGGCTGTTCAGTGAAACAGTGCCGATATCATACAATCTACTGGTATTGACCTATATCCTTATTCTATACTGATGTCTGATCATGATTACCGGAATGTGCTACGCGGTAATATATGTCATGTTACAGTATTATATAATACCCCCAGACTACAATAAACACGCCAGTCGGTCTTCCCATTCTGTCGTGTTCCCTATACTTATAGTACAACACAAAAACACGGTTCCACACTGAAAATGCAAGCCGGCAAATTCGCATTGGATCGACGTGTTTTATACAGCTTGCACTAGCTACAGGATCTACAATCTTTTAGACTCCCAGGCCAAAACAATTACATTTGCGACCCGGTCGCAAAGTGCGCCAAAACCACACAATTCAGGCTGTACCTGGCGTGTTTCTCCAGATCTGTCTTTTTGGTCTGCCCCCGCTGGAAATGTCCGCACCTCAATATATAGTGTGTGCACTCTCCGCACCCGAAAAGTCCCCACAGGAAGTTTCCTCGCGAACGGAGACGTTTCGCCTGCAATGAAAGATCGTCTCTCACAGCGAAATTACAGTTCATAGTCCATAAACTAGAACGGCATCCCAATCTAGAACCTGTAGAGAATATTCCACGTAAATGGCCACTCCTATCTTGCTCTGGTAAGCGAGAAATACGGGGGGCTCTATTTCCGTACACTGACTTGTTCCTCGCTGACGATACATGTCAAGGTCGTTCGCCGCATTCCGTTCTGGGTCACCCTCCATATTCAAACCGTTCTCTACACAAACGGTTAACCGTTACACTGCCCCCGCCTTTGCAAATCATGACGTCCACGTCATGGTCGTTCCTGTTCCACAGTCCAGGGTAGTTCTACAGTTGTAGTTGTACAGTTCGAATCAATCTAAACAAAACTCCTCGCCAATTACTGGCCATCAGGGCCGGCGAAATTACAAGGTGGCCGCCCTCCGGCGGTCTGGCCGGGCCACCACGACATTAGGTCAGCTGGGCTGTATGCTCAGTTGGAGGGGTCGGGCTTCCCCCTTTTAAGGTACACGGGCTGGGACGTCAGCACGTAGTCGTGCAATCTGCGTGGCCTGGCCACTCGCCGACCGCGGGTCGTCGTCGCGTGTGTGGGGGCTGCCTCACCTTCGGCCACTTCCTCGGGCGCGTCCTCCAACTCGCTATCCGGCGTCCCCCGCGGCTCCAGCTCAAATTCGACTTGCCAGGCCGGCTGTCGGATGACGCGTCCACTACGGCTCATCTGGGGCTGGCCAATGGATGGCTGCACGGCGACCGGGTGTGTCAGGGCGTACGGTCCCTCGGGGGCCGGTTCTACCCCCTGCTGGTCGCCGCCGTCGTCGTCACTGCCGATCCCTGACGTTGCATCATCTTCCGTGTCCGCCCGCGGATAGCACGGTTTGATCCGGTCGACGTGCACGACCTGTCGCCTCCCGTTGTCACTCCGGATCCGGTAGGTAACGTCCGACAACGCCGCCTCCACCACAAATGGTCCCAGCCACCGGTCTCGAAGCTTCTGAATCTGCCCTGGCCGGGTCATTACGGTGTGCAGATAGACCTGGTCCCCGGGGACGAATCTTTGGGCCTTGGCCTTCAGGTTGTACAGACGCTTCTGCCGTATCAGGGCCTTCCCACTATTTTCCCTCGCATCCTCATGGACGTCAACCAAGTGGTCACGAAGGTCCCCGACCCACGGCACTGGCTCCGTTCTCTCACTTGGGGGAGCTCCGACGGTCAGGTGAGCTGGTAGAGTCACCTCCCGGCCAAACGTCATCATAATCGGCGCATACCCCGTAGTCTCGTATGCTGCTGCACGATACGCCATTAACGTCAGTGGAATATATACATCCCAATCGTCTGGGTGGCGGGCGGCACTAGCATGAAGCATCTGACCCAGGGTCCTGTTGAACCTTTCAACTTGGCCGTTAGACTGCGGATGGTACGCCGTCGTCCGCGTCTTCTTCATGCCGAGGATCCGACACATCCCCTCGAACACTTTGCTCTCAAAGTTCCGCCCCTGATCCGAGTGTATCAAGGAGGGGCCACCGTCTCCGCTTCTTGGTCCGGAAGCGCAGCAGCCTCCACCCACTTCATGAAATAGTCACAGATGACCACAATATGCAGATTCCCTCTCGTTGTCAGGGAGAGAGGGCCCATCAGGTCCACGGCAATACGTTCTCCGTGGCATCTTCCCGGCCTGCTTCCTCCGGCTGCACGTGTCGCAGCTCCGACACCACTGTCGAACGTCACGCTGCAGGCCGACCCAGGTGTACGCTTGTCGCACCTTCTTCAAGGTCTTGAACACACCGAGGTGCCCTCCAGTCGGGCTGTCATGACATTCCTTGAGTATCCTCTTGTGAAGGGCCCTCGGGACCACCAGTAACTTAGCCTTCTCCCGGCCTCGCACGTCATACCAACGTCGCATCAGGAGGTCTCCTTCCAGGGCCAAGGCGTCGTAGGCTCCGCACAGCGCTTTCGTCACCCCACTGTGTTGACAGATTAGGTCCCACCGAGGTCTGGTACCAGCCTTCACCCACTCAATCACCGGAAGTGGCTCGGGGTCTGCAGCCTGGGCCGCTGCAAAGTCCTCGTTGGGTGGAGATATGGTCACAGCCCTGGCAGCCGCAGTCTCTCCGTCTTCGGTCCCGGAGGAACGACCACACTGCTTACACGGACGTCTGCTCAGCGCGTCAGCATTCTGATGCGTGCGTCCAGGTCGATGGACAATGTCAAATTGATATGTCGACAGAACTTGAATCCATCTTGCGAGTTGACCCTCCGGCTCTTCGAATCTCATGAGCCACCTCAAGGATCCGTGGTCGGTGCGCAGGAGAAACTTCTTCCCGTAGAGGTAATGCCGGAACGACTTAACGAAGTGGACCACCGCCAGGAGTTCGCGCCGGGTCACGCAATATGCCTTCTCAGCCTTGGTGAGTACCCTGCTGCCATAAGCCACCACTCTCTCCTGTCCGTCGACCTCTTGGGACAGTACGGCTCCGATGCCCCAACCGCTGGCATCCCTGTCCAGGATAAACGGTTTAGATATGTCAGGCATGGTCAGGATGGGCGCCGCTATCATCTTCTCCTGCAGTGTCTCAAATGCGACCTGACAATCGTCGGTCCACACAAAGCTCTTCTCCTTCTGGGTAAGTTGATGCAGGGGCGCTGCCACGGTCGCAAAGTCTTTGACGAATCTCCGATAATAGCTACATAATCTGTGGAAACTCCGTACCTCGGTTTGGGAGACTGGGGTGGGCCAGTCTCTCACAGCCTGGACTTTCTCCGGCTCCGTCTCGATACCAGCGCCGGACACGACGTGTCCCAGGTAGGTGACTTTTCGGGCGCCAATGACACACTTGGAGGGTTTCAACTTAAGCCCGTGAAGCTGTAGTCTCTGGAACACCACCTCCAAGTTGGCCAGCATCTCGGTAAACGTCTTCCCGAATACGATGATATCGTCGAGGTAAATGAGGCAAGTCTCGTAGTGCAGACCGGCCAATACCGCTTCCATCAGGCGTTCGAAGGTTCCCGGGGCGTTGCAGAGCCCGAACGGCATAACGCGGAAATGGTAAAGGCCTTTTCTGGTAGCAAACACGGACTTGCTTCGGTCTTCAGGCGCCAATTCAACTTGCCAGTATCCGGACATCAGGTCGAGGGTAGACCACCACTGTGCTCCGTTCAGTGCGTCAAGACTGTCATCGATCCCCGGCAGAGGATATGCGTCTTTCTCTGTGACGTCATTCAGGGCCCGATAATCAACGCAGAATCGGGATTTATCGTCCTTCTTCTTCACCAGGACGACAGGGGCCGACCACGGTCCCTCGGAGGGCTCTACCAAACCTCGTCGTAACATCTCGTCAACCTGCTTGTCAATCTCCCATCTGGCATGAAGGGGCGGTCTTCTAGGTGGAATACGAATCGGGGGTGCATTCCCCGTCTTTATCTGATGCTGCACCCTGGTCGTACGCCCAAGTTCATCGTCATCGGCAGCAAACAAACCAACGTGTCGACTCAGCATTTGCTCAACTTCCCTCAGCTGGGCTGCACTCAGGCCGTCCTTGGACTTCTCCAACAGAGGCTGCATATATGCCGGTAGGGTCGTTGTCCGCGCCTTCGGCCTCGTAGGCTCTTCCGGAACATCACCTAGTGTGGACATACTACCACAGAAGGTACCAGCGTGAATGACTGTGGACTCGTCGGAAGCGTTCAGCATACGAATAGGCACACTACCATCAGATGCAACTCGAGAGAGTGTTCTCGCCAGGACTAGGCCGATCTTCTCGGTAAATGCGAGCTCCCCCTCTACTAGTCCAATTTCCCCCGGCGGTGCGTCTTCCACCCTGGCCGGGGCAAGCATCTGGGTTCTAGGCGGTATGGTGATTGTCTCAGCCAGGGCCAAACGATAGCAATCGAAACTCCCTACAACCTCGCATTGCAGGTACTTGCCCCCCAGCTTCAATCGATGGCCTCTTGCGTCAAGTATACAGCCGTGGCGATACAGGAAATCGTACCCCAGGATGGCGTCGATGGACAAGTCTCCCACAACCAGCGTGTGCTTCCACACCGTCCCTCGGATCGATATCCTGAAGTCTCCCTCTCCGAGTAAAGGCATATGGGAACCGTCAGCTACCTTGATGGACTGGTATCGGGAGTCTCGAAGGACTGGTTTGACATCTGGGTCAAGCTGTTCCCATATCCGGCGGCTGATCAAGGAGATAGATGCTCCGGAGTCCACACAGCACATCACCTTCACCGACTCGATAGATGTGGGTAGGTATATCCCTGTTTCTCCCTGATTATGAAGCGCAGGCTTCGGCCCCTGGGGCTTTGGTGGGTTGTCTTTTCTGTACTGTCTGTAATCTTTGTGGTCTCTTTCGCACCCGTCCAGCGTCTATGCGACCGTCTGCGACCTTTCTGCGACCTCCTGCGACCCGGTCGCAGGGCTTCCCGATTCCACGAGCTGCACGATATGTCGTCGAATAACGGTAGAAGAGATTGGCTCTATTATCTCTGTATTTATTGTACATTTGCATATAATCTGAGGGTGGAGGGAATCCCTTATTACCGTCATATACCGCTTCACGACCGATGACACCGACACATAAATTATACTGACCACGTCCCAATGCCCGGGCTGTTCAGCAAAACAGTGCCGATATCATACAATCTACTGGTATTGACCTATATCCTTATTCTATACTGATGTCTGATCATGATTACCGGAATGTGCTACGCGGTAATACATGTCATGTTAGAGTATTATAGAATACCCCAGACTACAATAAACACGCCAGTCGGTCTTCCCACTCTGTCGTGTTCCCTATACTTATAGTACAACACAAAAACACGGTTCCACACTGAAAATGCAAGCCGGCAAATTCGCATTGGATTGACGTGTTTTATACAGGTTGCACTAGCTACAGGATCTACAATCTTCTAGATTCCCAGGCCAAAACAATTACATTTGCGACCCGGTCGCAAAGTGCGACAAAACCACACAATTCAGGCTGTACCTGGCGTGCTTTCTCCAGATTTGTCTTTTTGGTCTGCCCCGGCTGGAAATGTGCGCACCTCAATATATAGTGTGTGCACTCTCCGCACCCGAAAAGTCCCCACAGGAAGTTTCCTCGCGAACGGAGACGTTTCGCCTGCAATGAAAGATCTGATAAGGGGTCATCAAGTTATTGCTTGGAAAGTCATATGTGGCCCCTTTCCCTGGCTATCGGCCCACAGCTGCCCCCCCCCCCCACTGTAAAAATGTTGGGGAAGTGTTATTTTTGAAACAAAACCTCTGAGTATATAATAGAAAACGAGGTAATTTTGTTGCGAGCAAAGATCGAATTGAAATTTTAAAACACGTCAAAAGCTCATTTTCAATAAATCGGACGTATTGTACGTCCTTTTGGATATAGTTTTGTACAGAAGGCAGCCAACAACCAGAATAAAAATCAATTCATCCAATTTATCTTTCCATTCCATACAGTTTAACCATCAATATATTTTGGTTCTAACTTGCCTTGACCACTGAAAAAAAAACGAGATTAAAACTTATTTCAGCGGTCGCCTTGTTGATACGGATGTGTTTACTAATTAGGGATACAATACCATGGATATTGGTTAGTTCAATAGATTAGACACAGCGTTGAGGCCAGATATAAAGCTTTTTTTCATCGTTGTGTGTTCGAGCCCCATTTCTGTCATTTATATGGTGACCCTTTCCCCCCCCCCCCGGTTTTATATTATTTCGGTATTTTGACATCTAAAATATTATCCAAAATAGCGTTTAGTGTATATTGGCCGTAATGAATTATAAAAGATAATTAATTTCATGAGTATTCTTGTATTTCATGCCGGGTGTGCATAACCCCAACGTAACCCGCCATTTTCGAGTCATGTGATGTCCTACTTGTTTAAAATTACAGATCTACAACACCTCTTGGATGACACGAAAGTTATCCGGTAAAGTACCGGATATCGCTCCGCGATAATGGAGACACACGATTCGCAAGCCATCTTATGGATGGCGAAGTGTACGCAAATGAGATAAAACACATGTGAATAATAGACACAGTATCTCTCACTAGAAAATATTTTTGCACGTTTTCGCTTTGAAGTATGCAGGCCAGGTACACAAATAAATGCAACCTGCTGTGAATAGCCTCTTGTAGCATTCTCATGGTATCAGATTGTATAACTCAGTCCTAAAAAGCCCTGTGGTTTGGACGAAATTTACTCTTTGTTTTTAAAATTGGCTTAAGAAGAAATCAGCAAACCTTTAGCCTATCTCTTTAACATGTCTTTCAAACATGGTAAAATTCCACACGAATTGAAAGTGGCCAAGGTCACTCCAGTTCATAAAGATGGTGACCTGGCAGATCCCAGTAAGTATAGGCCCATATCTGTCATTTCAAATTTCATGAAAATCTTTGAGAAAATTGTACACATGCAGTTATACGCCCATGTTTCCTCCAGCAATTTACTGAATGTTCATCAGTCGGGTTTCGCCCTGTACATTCTACTTCCACAACACTAATCACTGATCAAATTCTCAAGAACATGGATAGGGGACAAACTACCGGGGCAGTATACCTGGACCTTAAGAAGGCTTTCGACACTGTGCGTCCTGAAATCCTTCTTAACAAGCTGTCAAGCTTTGGCGTAAATGGCGTCGAGCTCAAATGGTTCTCTGATTATCTGGTTAGATCCCAGCGTGTAAATTTTAAGGGATGTTTATCAGAATCTGAGAGTGTGAATTATGGAGTGCCTCAAGGATCTATCCTTGGGCCTCTGCTCTTTATTCTATATATCAATGATTTACCTGATGTACAAACGGACTCAAAAGTTGTTCTATATGCTGATGATACAGCTATATTTTATTCCAATGAATCAGTTGTCCAGATCAATCAGACGTTGTCGCGAGATCTGGAAAACGTGTCTATTTGGCTTAGGAAAAACTGTTTAACTTTAAATGTTTCAAAAACAAAATGTATGTTGTATGGTACACGGTAACGACTAGCCAGAGTATCCAAGCTTGATATTAAAGTCGATAGTAAACAAATAGAACAAGTTGAAGTTTTCAAGTACCTATGAGTATATATGGACTCCTGTTTGACTTATAAGGAGCATGTGAGCAAAATATGCTCAAAAATCTCACAGCGTCTCGGGGTACTTAGTAGGACCCGAAAGTATATATCACAAGACTGTACTAAGTTACTATTTACATCAATGATATTTCCTTTGTTCGATTATTGCGATACAGTCTGGTCAAACTGTGGTATAACACTACGTCAAAGATTACAAGTCCTTCAAAACAAAGGTGCCCGTATTATTCTCGGGCGAGGTAAACGTGAGCATGCTGCTGACATGATGTCCGAGTTGTCTTGGACGGACGTACAGACGAGACAGGAACGGCACCTACAGGTTTTTAAGTGTAAAAATAAGATGGTTCCTTTTTATATGTGTAATTATTTTAATCTAAATTCTAGTATTCATTCGTATGAGACAAGGCAGCGAAACAATATACATTTAACTTCATGTGTCTCTGAAAGTAACAAGCGCTGAATGAGCGCAACGACCTCCGTCGAGGCAACAGGGTCAGTAGGGGAATAGTACATCACTGAATAACATAGGGCCGGATGCCAAGCTCAATTTTGCATTTGTTGACGTTAACTTCACCAATGGTAATTAACGTGAGATTGAGGGTTCCCCACTAGCATGTCCAGCTAGGGATGTGGAAGTCACATTCCCCGCAAATAATATTTCTTTGATTTCACGTGCTTGAAATATTGGGGTATGGAATAGAGTATATTGATGGAAAACCTGGAATACTGCTTGAGACATTAGGCCCCTTCCCACCCACACCTCCCCATGAGAGGACACCCCCACCCAAATCAACACGTTAGCGGCAGAAATGAGACCCTGTGTGCCTAGTTTTACCAACTTGCTTGTGATTTTATGCTATAGGCCCTACACATCAACACTTCATATTTTGTATGTGTACAGTATAGCCTCCTCATTGACAGAATCCTCTACAAAACACATCTGATTTTACCGACACTCCGTTCTGATCTGTCTCAGCATCATGTGCTGATTCAATGAGCTCGGAATAATTTTGTATGCTGGTGTTACAGGTCACATTCACCATAATGTATCAATTACCATGGACTTGTACATGTATCACATTCATATTGAATGGTGATGGCTGATGAGAATATTGCCCATATGGAACAAATGGCTGGATTCCAGCGAATAAAAAGTTCATGTTAATCATAAACAACATACAATTAATAATACTATCAAATAATTATGTATATTCCTTGTCGACATCAATATAATACAGACAATATTATGACTGAATCAGGGTAACAGATATCCAAGGGTATATATGTCTACACTAAACTGAAGGAGATCCATGATGCGTATTATATTATGTTGTAAAACTTGACTTGCTAATCTCGATTATGTTGCTTATTGTGAAAATAAATGAAGTTATGAAAATAAATTTAGCATGATTGCCCATTACCCTCAAATTAGAAATATCTTCAGCAGCTAAAGTTAAGCCAATCATAACAATATATAACACCATGGTATTGTTGTAATATCACCCAAGTATTGATCTTTGGTCAAGAATGTAATGAGATACATATACCTGTTCTTTGTGTTATTCTGTATGCAGTTCATTCTGTATGTATTCTATACATGTACATATACCAGAAGTGGAATTGAAATTTGAATAAAATAATCAAAATATGTTCGGTTTTTACCTCTACTCAGGAAATGAAGTCTTTGTTTCTAGAAATTAAATCATTTCAGACACATTCAAGTCCTCACCTGGTCAAGGGAGATAATTTTGTAAAAAAACAAAAAAAAACAAAAACAAGTATAGATCCACACTGGCGCAGACCAGAAAGTTTTATGACCTTTGATGATATTTGTGGAGCATGCTGCAGGACTTCAACTTTCATGAATCTGATATTATCCACACAATCCCATTCTACATGATATTTTTGCCATAGCACCGATAAACTAGATCCCTTCATTTATGTGGTCTAGATCCAGGAGCTATTGGGGGCTGCAGGTTTTGTAAAAGTTAGATCCAATTATTCTGAGAGAAGGAATGAAGTCCGGCATGGTTGTTTTAAGTTAAAACTGGGCATCCTTGAAAATGTCTGACCGATTGACACATGTATCACTCTGCCGGTCATCATTACATGCGTAATGTTTATTTCCTGAGGAATCAGCTGATATCCAATGTGGGGGGGGGGGGGTTGTGGCCAATCACTGACTCTGATTTTCACCACCCCTGTCATTCCACACCTTTCTGACACAGCTAAACCAATCAATAGTCTCTTTTGGTTTTTCCATTTCATCCAGTACATCCATTGTGTAACAGTCCTGTTGCATCTGATATCAGAAGTGCTAACCCTGCAAGTTGGAATCAATTGTATACATATTTAATATCAAAACTCACTTCATTGAAAATGTTGATGGCCTTCATTATATTTCATTCTTTCGTCATACACAACAAGATGAAATCCATCATACCAGTTCGCACCTTTCATACGTGTACTTAATAGAACTGGAGCCTGACCATGTTACAAGAATTTGCAAAAGTATGAAATGAGAACTGAGTACTATGAGAACTTAATCCAATCTATGAGTGATCAATAATATGAATTCTGAAGAACGATGATGGATCTTGACCACTGGTTGGATTGGAGTTCATGTTAGTGGCATGAGCATGATAATAATCCAGTCTATCATAATCTAGAACAGGATTGTTTATATCAGTAACTTCTCTATGGAGCAATATTTTGACAAACGAAAATTAGATCACAAGAGAGAATATGTATACTGTGTTTGAGGAATATTTCTGCCTCCCCAATGGAAGGCGAAATTTGAATGAATGGTCTGTGTTGTCAGTGTGTCTGATGTCCCCCTTGCAAAGACAAGAAAATTTTCTATGTAATTTATTATTTATTGATATATTTATTGATTTTCTTTTTGTCTAATTGTCTTCTGTTCAAGTCATTTGGCATTGGTAAAACCTGAAATGTATATCATGTTCTCCTTATTTCATCTAGTGATACTGTCTGTTTGGTTCCAGATCACGGGGCTGAACAAAGCATGTGAAATGTGATCGTATGGCAAATAAATGCCCAGTGGTATGTCCAGGGCTTAAAACTACAAAAAAAAATAAAAAAATTGAGAAAGGTTCCATCCATGCTATCAGTCGAAAATCTCAATAATGTAGGCCTACATGTGGAATGTAGACACTCCTTTGTTTCAGCTACAATTCAGAATAAGTTTTCAGAATATTATCAGGGTTTAACAAGCAAATTATTCTTCATCAACAAGTGTCACAGCACACAATGTGGATGTCACTAAACTGTTAGGATAAACGAAAAGAAAAGTATATGTATATTATTTATCAGCTTTATTAAATAAGTTTACAGACTCACGCAGGTAGATCAATTTGGTGCTTCTGCAAAATCAAACCATTATTCAACTGCCAAATGCCAAGATAAATAGCCCCCCCCCCCCCCCGGAAATATAATTTATCAGCAAAATTTAGAATAACTGTTTTTAAACAACCAGGCTGGTGGATATCATCAACTGAAAGAAAACGAGTATCAGTAAAATCAGGGCATCGTCGATTGTGCTGTTGTCTTCCAGCGAGTCAGTCAGTTTGATATGCAACAACAACTTAGACTATTTGGTTGGCTTTGACATAAGTCATCAGCCGACAAATCCTTTACGATATATAGAAATGACGGATGGTGTACTATGAATCATTGAGTTGTAATGACATCAAATGGCGACAATAAACTTACCAGAAAAACGGCAAAAAATCGCATTGTCCGTCTCTACAACCTGGAGGGCCGCCATGTTAAATCTCTCGGTGGATGGGAGGACAGGACCGGATAGCTCTGGTTTCGAGATTGAGGTGGAACCCGACTACAGAAGCAAGGCCCACTGCAATGCATTGCAATGGGGAACCCCATTATTTCAATTGTGTCCAAAGAAAAGTGCCTCAAGATTTCGTCGGGAACCATGACGATCCCTATTGGAAATACTATGAGTCGTGGGTTCCCCATATGACAATTATTTGGCGGGAGATTTCACGTTGCGCTCCTAGACCTCCGTCTGATCGACGGAGGTAAAAAGAAAACGTTTCTGTATCGTGGAGCAGCCCTGTACAATTGCTTATCTAATGAAATGAAACTATGTAAATCTGTATCTAGTTTTAAACATAAATTATATGTGAAATCGTAGTCCGGGTAAATGCGCACAGTTGTGAATAAAATGTTCGATGTTGGAAAACACAGTGCACTATTTTTTTTTAAATTAATATATATCTTAACAAGATATTTATGTGTGTATATGCTACTATATATTCTTATTCTGTATATATGTTTTAGTGTTTTATTGTTAATATGTCTGTGAGGTGTGTGATGCAGGGTCATCCTGGAAATCAGCCATATGTAGGTTGAGGATGTATTTTTACCCTGAACAAATAAATTATATCTATCTATCTATCTATCTATCTATCCCATATTGTCATGTTGTTTACCGATGGTTTGGAGGTTACAAACTCTGACGCTGGGAGAATGCCTTGTGCTGACACTTGCATATTTGATCTGCTTATATTTGATCAAGAACATACCAGAAGATTCTTGTTAATACCAACTGTATAAATACAACACAGTTTCACTCCAACAAATTTGTTTTTTTTTATTGGCCCGAGAAAATTCAGTGTGCCAGTGCGCAGTATGTCTGTTTTCTTTGCTGTCCAACTGGTAGTTGGGATGCGTTTTTCTGCGCAGTATGGACCGCTGCCTGGGGAAAGGAAACATGGTCCCTTTTACTTTGCCACCAGGTGTAACCACCTGTAGGTGCAAGTCGGCATCTCATGGCATGGTATCCGCATACCAACATTGAGAGGAATGCAATAGGGGTGTTCGAGTTCTTGCCACCTGTAGGCGCAAATGAGCGTAACGTAATCCCAAGCAACATCTCCTGGCATGGTATGTGCATACCTAATTTGAAGAGAATCCGAAGAGCAGTTATCAAGTTATTGCCCGGAAACAAATTTTGAATTTTGCCACCAGCTGACGCCCTCTCTAGGCAAAGGCGGTCAAAACACAATCCAAAGGGACATTTCATGGCATGATGTCTATAAACCAAATTTGAGAAGAATTCGACGAAGGTCCTCAAGTTTTTGCTCGGAAACCAAATTTATATTTTGTCATCAAGTGGCGTCACCTGTGGGTGCAAGTGGGTAAAACGCTATCCCATGCAATATTTTATGGCATATACACATCAGTAGTAGGGAAAGTGGATTTAAAGTCACATTTAGTAGTATATAAAGCGCATTTCGTGTCATTTGACCCTTTTTCTAGGTTAAAGTATAGGAAGCGGCCATTTACGGCCTTTGACCTCTGAGGCCGTGTAGAGGTCAAGGCCGCTATAGTTTCAACAGGTGGCGCCCCCTCTTTCACCTCGAATTCCTCCGCGGTCTGGCGGTGATGCGGTCGCGGGAAAAAGCTTCCGCGAAGAAAAAGTAGTCCCCAGACTTCAAATACGCTGCATGGTCCGATTGGGTCGAGTGGGGTATCAAAATGAAGCATTCGTGAAGGGGCATCTAGTCATGGGTGGGTGCATGTAAAATTAGGATTTTTTCCCGAAACTATAAAAAGCGGAACACGGACTTTACCCCTAAAATAGGGGAAAACACCTATCAACCCTAGCCAAAAGGGCTAATATCGGTCCCCGGGCTTATTGGCACCTACCTATCAAGTCAATGGGGTGGGTGCATGTAAAATTAGGATTTTCCCCCGAAAATATAAAAAGCGGAACACGGACTTTACCCCTAAAATAGGGGAAAACCCCTATCAACCCTAGCCAAAAGGGCTAATATCGGTCCCCGGGCTTATCGGGACCTGCCTATCAAGTCAATGGGGTGGGTGCATGTAAAATTAGGATTTTTTCCCGAAAATATAAAAAGCGGAACACGGACTT
The DNA here is from genome assembly GCA_036873755.1 of Hanleya hanleyi. Taxonomy (NCBI): domain Eukaryota; kingdom Metazoa; phylum Mollusca; class Polyplacophora; order Lepidopleurida; family Hanleyidae; genus Hanleya; species Hanleya hanleyi. Next base: position 88,092 of record JAVTVY010021965.1, read on the forward strand.
TACCCCTAAAATAGGGGAAAACCCCTATCAACTCCAGCCAAAAGGGCTAATATCGGTCCCCGGGCTTATTGGGACCTGCCTATCAATTCAATGGGGTGGGTGCATGTAAAATTAGGATTTTTTCCCGAAACTATAAAAAGCGGAATACGGACTTTACCCCTAAAATAGGGGAAAACACCTATCAACTCTAGCCAAAAGGGCTAATATCGGTTCCCGGGCTTATTGGGGCCTGCCTATCCAGTCAATGGGGTGGGTACATGTAAAATTAGGATTTTCCCCCGAAAATATAAAAAGCGGAACACGGACTTCACCCCTAAAATAGGGGAAAACTCCTATCAACTCTAGCCAAAAGGGCTAATATCGGTCCCCGGGCTTATTGGGACCTGCCTATCAAGTCAATGGGGTGGGTGCATGTACAATTAGGATTGTTTTCCGAAAATATAAAAAGGCGGAACACGGACTTTACCTCTACAATAGGGGTCTGTATTATACAATATATGGGAAAATGCCTGTATGGGGGGAGGGGTGGTCAAAAATTTTTGTGGGCTTTAGGCCTACTATGGCTTGTGGGGTCTCGTTTTTCTCGGCTCGCCAAGAAAATCACAAGGGGAAGGGTCCCGGAGCGAATCGGTGAAATTTTTGGGAAAAGTACCGGGTAGGCCTGTATGTAGGCCTATAGGCTGGCTATATGGGAGTATAGGTTCAACCTGGGAAATTCACACACGTTCATTGTGATATGGGTTGCTTGGATTTGTTTTCACGTCTAGTCATTTAGAACACGATGGGACGGGTCTCGGAGCGCAACGGTGAAATTTTTGGAAAAGTAACATATAGCCCATATAGTCCCACACTGGCTATATGGGGGTATAGTTTCAACCTTGGAAATTCACACACGTTCATTGTGATATGGGCTGTTTGGATTTGTTTTTCACGTCTCGTCATTTAGAACACGATGGGAAGGGTCCCGGATCGAAACGGTGAAATTTTTGGAAAAGTTCACCGAGGCCTGGGTAGGCCCATAGGCATATACTGCATGGCTATGGGGGTATAGGCCCATACAGGGTGGACGTTTTGGGGTCTAGGTGAGCCCCTAATGATCCTATGATGTCGTATGAGGTCTTATTTTGAAGCTCTCGTGGAGGAGCATCCGACTGGAGTAATGGTTCGTCCGTTTTCAATAGTCTGCGCATGCGCAGTCTGGCCGTTGTATAGAAAGCGGGCATTTTGGGTGGTATGTGGGTGTGTGTTTGGGGTAGAGATGGACCGCTATGGGTCCGAATGGGTCGTGGAAAGTGTCAAATTGAAGCTTGTGTGGGTTAGAGTGAGAATGGTGTGTTTTTAAGTGCAAGTCGCGTCAATCTCCGCATGCGCAGTTGGTTTTAGTAAGTAAAGTGGCCATTTTGGGGCAGTACAGGAAGGTATTTGGGGTCGAGATGGACCATCCTTGGTCCGAATGCTTCCTGGAAGGTGTCATCTTGTAGCTCTCGGGGTGTAGACTCCGATTTGAGGGCTGCCAACGTCACCTGTGACGTCATCGGTGACGTCATCAGTACGAGTAGTAGCGAAAGTGGGCATTTTGGGGCAGTGAAGGATGGTATTTGGGGTAGAGAGGGACCATCTCTGGTCCGAATGTGTCTAGGGAAGTGTCATGTTGTAGCTCTCGGTGTATACATCCCGATTTGAGGGATGTCCGCGTCACCTGTGACGTCATCGGTGACGTCATCAGTACGAGTAGTAGCGAAAGTGGGCATTTTAGGGCAGTACAGGAAGGTATTTGGGGTAGAGAGGGACCATCTTTGGTCCGAATGTGTCTAGGGAAGTATCATGTTGTAGCTCTCGGGTTGTACATCGCGATTTGAGGGATGTCCGCGTCATCTGTGACGTCATCGATCACGTCATCAGTACGAGTAGTAGCGAAAGTGGGCATTTTGGGGCAGTGAAGGAAGGTATTTGGGGTAGAGATGGACCATACTTGGTCCGAATGCGTCGTGGGAGGTGTCATGTTGTAGCTCTCGGGGTGTACACCCCGATTTGAGGCATGTCCGCAGCATCTGTGACGTCATTGGTGACGTCATCAGTACGAGTAGTAGCGAAAGCGGGTATTTTGGGGCAGTGAAGGAAGGTATTTGGTGTAGAGATGGACCATCCTTGGTCCGAATGAGTCGTGTGAGGTGTCATCTTGTAGCAACGCCCGCCATCACCAAGCTCAATGATTCAACGCCCTGGTGAAATAGCTCAGAAGCTCTGATTTTCTAGATATTCCATGGAATTGTCACTCATTCTTCGAAATGTAGTGACGTCCGTTGTTACGCCTTAACAGACCAGAGAGAGTACAACAACAACAACAAGGATGAGCCATGAGAGAACAACAACAACAAGAAGTTTTTTCATATAGTTTATTCTCTCCAATGTTACATCATACCCACGCTGGGGGAGCCGCGTTGGGTATATTTACAATTCAAGAAGACTCTTGTCCAATCAGAGGCCACCATTTGCATTTGTCATATTCGTTCCTGTCCGTTAGATGTATTCTTGTGCAATCAGAAGTCTCCATTTCAGAAAGTTCCATCTTCGGCCATGTTCGCTCTGAACCGTTTATTCTAATCATCGTCGGGCAGGCCAGGATACCGTTGGGGCAACATATCCTCAGATAGTTGTTTGTGCATTCTGAGTATCTATCAGTGCATGGGTGAATACATTCACCGGATGGGAAGATTCCGTAATTTGGTCACGAAGAACGTAACATTGGTCACCCTCTCTACGACCCACTTGGTGTTGGGGCGCTGTTCATAGGCCCATTGCAAGACATCCAATTGGTCCACTTGGTCCAGCACGGGCTTTAGCGATGTCCGGTTAATGATGGTAAACGCTTGGTCAAATACCCGGATGTTACTGCTCAGGTAAAAGTATCGGACTTGATCTGTCTCCTTATGCTGCAGTACATAACCGAACGCCAGATTTAATTTGAAGGACGTAGCTTGGTCATTGAAGATGGCTTCCACGTAGTTGCGTAGACGGGTGAGACCAGTCAGCCGGAAATTGTAGATATCTTGAATAGGGCGATGACGGAGGAAACAGTGCCGTATCATGGGCCAATGGCGCCGATAGATGTCACTCACTGGATGGGCGTCCTGTAAGAGATCGCTGGGAACATCCACTGCATCTTCCAGTAAATGTTCGTTGTTGTCAGGCGTATGACTGGGAACAGTAATGCTAGGGACCGGCTGGATATCTAGGCTCTTCTGAACTGTGGGTATAGGCGGGCTCTCCGTGATCGCATCAACAGTGGCATTCGTCTCCCCGGGTTCATCTTCAGTGGGTCTGTCCCTCCTGGGTGCCTCTTTAGTGGAAAGTTGTCCCTCATGCCGTGGTGACGGACCATGAATCAAGCTCATGCCGTCTTAACTGACTGAGTCGTTTGAAGAGTTGACCACATTCTTCGCATGGACGCTTGGGTGGCCCATGAATTGAACGTTCACGGCGCTGTAAATGATCCGGGCGCTGAAACGACAGTGTACATATCGTACAGCTATACCGGGCGGTTCCGGCGTGCTTGGTAGCCTCATGGCGGCGCAAGTCGTGCAGACGAGTGAATGATTTCGAGCACGTAGTACAACTGAACATCTTGGTGGTTGACAGAGTGTCTGAGGAAACGGCCAGGCCGCTTCCCTTTTATACCAAGCTAGCTGGTGATCTATTTTTAGCACAATCAGTTCAACTTGGACATTCCGTGTCTTTTCGGTGACGTCCGTGACTATTCGGGCACCTCCGTGTCTCTTCGGTAACCTCCGTGTCTTTTCGGCAACCTCCGTATCTCTTCGGTCACCTCCGTGTCTTTTCGGTGACGTCCGTGACTCTTCGGGCACCTCCGTGTCTCTTCGGTAACCTCCGTGACATCTTCAGTCACCTCCGTGTCTCTTCGGTGACCTCCGTGACATCTTCGGTAACCTCCGTGTCTCTTCGGGCACCTCCGTGACATCTTCGGTCACCTCCGTGTCTCTTCGGTCACCTCCGTAACTATGCGGCTGTTCAGGTGTAAACCCCGATGTACCCGTATGGAACACACAGCTAAAGGACCCGGATAGAAGTACCCGGATGTAGGCGCGGACGTCATTGACAAGAGCCCGGATGTACAAGAACCCGGATGTACCCGGATGTAAAAGTGCCCGGATGTAAAAGTGCCCGGATGTTTACGAATGTTCCACCATTCCGGACTTCTATCAGGTCCATGTCCAGAAGCTCTCATGTCCTGCATGTGAATAGTCATATTGTGTGTGTATGCATGTGTGTATGCGTCTGTGTGTGTGTGTGTGTGTGCGTGTGTGCGTGCGTGTATGTGCGTGTGCGTGTGTGTGTACGTGAATGTATGCGTGTGTGTATGCATGTGTGGGTTTGTGTGTGTGTATGCTTGCGTGTACGCGTGTGTGTGTGTATGCGTGTGTGTGTATGCGTGCGTGCGTGTATGCGAGCGTGTGTGTGTATGCAAATGTGTGTATGCGTCTGTGTTTATGTGTGTTTGTATGTATGTATGCATGTGTGTGTATGTGTACATTGCGTCTGTGTGTATGCTGACCTGCCTCCACAGCTCATGGCCATTCGATCTAAGATGTCCACCAAAGCCTTCGATCTTCGATCAACGCTAAAATGTCAAACCAGGATAAGAGAGCGGCGCACGGAACTCTTGCTTGAAACTCGACAGAGTACCTCGTCTCCATGGATTGTGCACTCTACAAGTAAGAACAAGGATTATCAATGTACGTCCCCAGACCGTCGGCGATGATTACCGTCATTTGACATATAGGTATGTTAGGTACTTTTTGTTATAACCAGACTTCTGCCAATCGAGCCGATCTCATATATAATCAACTTTGATACTATGACCTACCTGGTTTGATCAACATGAAATTCTGCTTATTAATTATCGCTTTGACACTATTTTACACTTTTCTAACATTCTACTGGCTGGCTGTGTTTTATTATACCATCTCCAGGAAGAAAAATCCAACCATTTCATCGACACAGAGATAAACTTTGTAACTATACTGTTCTGCATGTGCGATGTTTACCTTTTGCTTTACTGTTGTTGTTTACTAGTATGTTATAAATGCGGGCTGAGACACCACCCCATGTCCCTTACCTTTTATACTTGTCAGTGTCTCTCTACTCTCTGAATCTCCTGTCCATGATTATCCATTATATACCATTGTGTCACGCGACATGAATAATGTGCCAATTTAGACATGCCGCCCACTCTAATTGACCTGAACATGAAATTCTGCTTATTAAGGGCAAACCTAAGAAGATTGAAAATTACTGATCGAAATGATAGTCATAGGCAGTGTTTGCCAAATATCTCCAAAATGGCTACAAGGATTTGGATGAAAATTTCGCATACATTGGTTCAGATTGTTGTGGTTATTCCAATGCAATTAGAAACCAAATATATTCCTATTTCACCAAGAAATCACTCTTGCAACTTACCGCATTGAACTGTAAGGATGCCTGGGTGCATTACTTGGATAGAAATTTAAAAACGCCCAATAAACTTCCTTTAAATCAATCACAAGAAGATCCTACACGGATAATTGGGAAAGGAATTGAGAATGGCTTCAAAATTGAAAATTTACAAACAGGAAATGAGCACAGGATATAAATGTTGCACTGCCATTTTCTGCAAGTACTTCTTTTACAGAGGAATTGAATATTCAGTTGGTAAATTTAACCCTTGATTACCGAATACAGCAGACATAGAACCATATTACACGAGTATACACGACGAATATTTGGGGGGTTAATCTACATGTGTACGGTATGTATACAGTATACTCCCCCCGTTTTACATAAGAATGGAGCACATGGTCATTGAGTTATGACCTGCTACAAGGTAAACATGCGCTGCGTAGAGTTCTGACCTGTTCTGACATATTTATTCACGCTCGTAGAAGAGTATTGCACTTAACTATCATATTACCAACTATATACAAGCATGATTATTGCCTATACAAACAGTTTTTGGACAGATACAAACCACAATTGATGGGTCGCTTTCCTCCATGTGTTGTTGTTGTGTTGGAGGATTCCACACTTACGCCACACTATCGTCCGCCAGCAATTCGTATCTGATCGAGTATATGAATAAAAATGCCCAGCAAAATAGTACTACAGGTATCAGATACTAAAAATGCAAAAAGAATTATTGCGCAAGTAAGAAACGACTAGTGTCCTATAGAATGTATTTACTAAATCCATTTACAAAAATTGACAAAAATAACTTGGAGTGCACGTAGACTGGATACCCGTCTCTATTAATAACGTTGGGATACATACATGTAGCGTAATGTGGGTTAGACTAGGAGTGCACGATGCATGGTGACGTCATGGTTCGCTGATTTCCGCAGGAATCGTCGGAAAACCCCGAATGCCATTTAACTCCCAACAACTGAGGCAAACCACCCAGATATATAGTCCCTTCACTAAAGGATAATTATTAATCCATAGACGATTTAATTGATATTATGACAATCCATTAATACATACAAAGGGAACATGTAAGGATTCGTTACACTTCGGGATGTTGAATGAATGTTAGATTTCCGGCGCATGTTTATGCAGTCATGGTGCTTGACCCAGCCAGTTTGTGACGATGAAAATGGCGGGGCGGAGCCTTTTGAAAAGAACGTAAAAATACACATGGAAAGAGGTTAATAATCCAACATTTGCTTCATTGTGTCTCCCTTGGCAGGTAGTATTTCACTTGATATAAGTGACGATCTTGCTCTGTGTCCAGTTGTCAAGGACGGTAATATCATAATTTTTATTCTGTACTATTAGTAATATTGTAAACAATACAGCGAATATTACCTACCCATAATTCCAAGCGACAAGTAAAGTGAAGAAGATGCCATGGCGGATCATTTGTCACTCATTTCCTGCTTGCAAATTTTCAATTTTGAAGCCATTCTCAATTCCTTTCCCAATTATCCGTGTGGGATCTTCTTGTGATTGATTTAAAGGAAGTTTATTGGGCGTTTTTAATTTCCTATCCAAGTAATGCACCCTGGCATCCTTACAGTTCAATGCGGTAAGTTGCAAGAGTGATTTCTTGGTGAAGTAGGAATATATTTGATTTCTAATTGCATTGGAATAACCACA